>NMRB01002102.1:0-33518 GCA_002633025.1 Notospermus geniculatus | reverse complement strand
CGGGGGGGGGGGCTAAATGTCCAGGGGCTAATGTCCTGATACCTACTTAGTTCCGCCCAATCTATTCATACAAGTGGGAGAGTATATCTGACCTGTCAGCTTTAAGCCGATTAAATTGTGAATTAGGCCATGGCCGCATTTGTATTACTAAATGTTCCCTGTCGTTGGGGCGAGCCTAGTAGACCAGTGGTTAGAGCATAGGAAATGAATGGTTTGCGACATCCGTAGGTTCGAGTGCGGTTGGAGGAAGAATTTTTTTCCCCATTTTTTTTCTTTCACGTAGCCTACTGTACGTTTTCAGTGTTTGTAAGTAATCTTGCCCCGCTATTATTTTTCTTCCCCCTGCCCAAAACCGCAGCAACTCCACTCTCGCTGCATGATCTGACACCACAAAACGTCACTTCGAGAACCCTGTCGACAGCTATAGTAAACATGGTAAAGCTGCCGGTGTGAGGAGAGGTCCACACTGCACTTCCAACATGATCCCCAACCAACACCAATCCACCGCCCCCTGTTCATGATCACTGGATATCCAATTCAGGGCTTTCATTAAGCCTGCGTGTGGCGTCTATTACGCATGTAAACTACAAAACTGACGCAAATATAAATAACTCTGAAGTCTCAAAAACGCAGGTAAATTCGATGATACACTGATGGAGAAAGTGTGGAAGTCCCATCTGTATACTCTGTCTAAATTTACGCTAGTGGACCCCGGCTGACGTAGTATCAAGATATTGGAAGTCGCGCGCCGGCCAAAGTTTCTTCAACACACCTAATCCTTGCTAGTGCAGCTGAAATAGAGCTGGGGATTCCCGTCGCCCTTGGCGACAACACACTCCTGGGCTCGCCTGCGGTGCCGGTAGCAGCATACGAAGGGAAGATTTGACCCCAGTAAAATATAACAGTTAGTCATGACCCCAAAAAGAATTGCTGGAAGTCTAAAGACCCCAGCATCTTACCAAATTGACTTCCATAAAAAAATTGTGGACGTCATGACCCAGGTAGGGAAAAGGTTAATGAAAGCCCTGCTATTTCAGCAGATGAATCTTGTGCATGCGCAATACTGGCGGCGTGGCAGACGTAAAAGCCAACCAGGTGATGTGCATGCCCGGGTTGGTAGACAAATCAAGATGGCGGAAGGAGAGGTGATATGAATAACACACACATTTCAATATACATGTATTCTTGTGTCTGTCGTTTTCACATTCATGTGAATACGATGTACGCTATCTGCCCACGCCATTTACAGTAACCTACTTTTGTGCTTTCTCAAAACCACATGACTAGGCACACCCATAAAAAATGTCGCAAGAGTCACTGTTAACACACAATATATCTCCTGAGATATCCACACATCATTTCCTATGAACGGCGTCATGAATGAAGTCGTTTTTTGAAATAGGTCATCTGTTTGAAAACACATAGGGCCCATTATGTAAAGTGTACATGTCGTCCTGTGGGCTGACTGGTACGATTGTTGAGGAAGTTTTTAGAGGATTAGCGCAGGTCGTCGCGGAGAGAACGAACGAGCGCAAAAAATCCGACAATGTTTGATAATTATGTGATGCATGCGTTCATCAAACATTCACTTCTAGTTGTCTTGATATCGCCACTGATTTTCAACTGCAAGTCAGGTAAGAGAACTGTTATTTTGCTCTGTGATGATGTTGGCAGTCGATGAAGAACTGTCAGGGTGGTATCACTTCCATTTCAACAGTTTTAACCACTAGTGACACTAGGTACAGTCTTAAAAAATAAAAAGACAGTGATGTTTCCTATTCTGTTGAGATGCCAATGGTCATTTATGGGCAAGATTAGCATTTTTAGCTCACTCGTGAGCTATAGCCATCACGTGGCGTCCGTCGTCCGTCGTCGTCCGTTAGCAGGGCACGTTTTGTAACCGCTGGGGCTATTGACCTGAAACTTGGTACACATATACCCCTAGGTCAAATGACCTATGACACCCAATTTCGGTCCGATCTGATTCCTGGCTTGGCCACCAGGGGGGATAAACCGAAAACCTTTAAAGTGCAGTTTCGCCTTAACTGTTGATCGGATCATCACCAAATTTTTATGGTGGGTACATCTTATGAGGATACACGACATATCACCCGGGTTTTTGATTTGACCTAATTTTCAAGGTCACAGAGGTCAAAGTTCGAAATTTCATTGTCGGGTGGCACGTTTCGTGGCTATTTGTCCTGGATTGTTCAAATTGGGTGTGATGATGTATCTAGGTACCCTGTATGTCTGTGGCGGATTTCGGTCCGATCGGACTTCAAGTACGGCCACCAGGTGGCTATCTTGGAAATTGAGCATTGGACCATAGCTCAATAACTATTGGGGCTAGAATGTTCTGAACTTGAACAAGTATGTATCTTTGTAGCCTTCATGTGTACAGCAAATTTCAGCGTGATCGGACTTCACAGACCGCTGCCAGGCAGCCATTTTGGAAAATGCAACTTTGACTTGTGTGACTGATAAATGTCGTTCAACTTGAAAACCCGTATGATATATCATGCATCTGCATTAGATGTACCTACAATAAAAATTTGGTGATGATCCGTCGAATAATAAGTTAGTTATTGCACTTTTTGTCCATTTCAATTCAAATGGAGCCATCTATTGACTATTCAATGAACCACAGACACACAGAGACCAAGGTGGGGTCAGTCAGTACAGTGACCATGGTAACAGGTAGGCCTCAGCAATGACATTCAGTTCTAGCAGTGTGCACCATGTTCACTGGTTGTGTGACTGTTATTAGGCCTCTGAGGCCTGTGCTGATTGCTGTGTCAGGGGGATCTGATGATGTTGCCTTTGTTTGGACAGGTAGTAGGACTAGCCCTAGGCTTTGGGTTTTTGACACTTTCTTGGCCTAGGCCCTAACGTTAGTAGGCCTAGGCCTAGGTCATCAACTCGTAGTCATAGGCCTAGGCCTGACGTTACAATCATGATCAGTCAAAGACTTTGATGGGCCCAATCCAGGCCTAGGGCCTACGCCCCCCCCCCAATAGTGGTACCGGTAGGCCTACCGGCATTTTGATGGCAATGCAGTTCAAATGCCTAGGCCTAGGCCTACACTTGAACATGCAGGTCATCTGTTCTTCTGGGACATTAACCCTAGGCTAAGCAAGTTTCGGTCTGATTCGATTCTTAGCTTGGCTCCAGGTGGCCAAAAACAAGTCCTGTAACTTGGGAATGACTTGCCCCAGATGTTCGCTCATCCTCTCTCTGTCATTACACTATGTCAACGAGTGAGCACATGGTCCATGGACCATTTCATTATACACAAAAATATGTTGCCTAAATGATGACATGCAAAATTTAGGATTTGTGGCAAATTATCATGAAAATATTAGAATTTCAAAATATCAAGAAAAAACACAATTTTTAGAATCGCCAATTTTCATTTCAAAATCAGCTTTATATTATTCCTTGACGCAAAGGACCCACAACGCCGCGCAGCGGCCAGATAGCGAAGCTGCTAACGGCTCAGGCGGTCCAACTCTGAATTTCGCCTTACATCGGGTGGCTCCCAAAAAACGTGCCGAACTTCAAATTTCGGTTTTTCAACAACTGTCCGTTATAATTCAATGAAATTTGGCACCATATCATTTAAAGATGTTTGGTTTAACGTGTAAAATTTTTGCTTTGATAGCTTTGGTATTAGGGCCGTTTCACTCAATTTAAAAATCATAGGGAAAAAAATTTTCATTTCTCAAAAACACTGTACTACAACTTAATGAAATTTTGTCTAACACCGCCTCGTGATATCAGCTCTAATATGTGAAAGTATTAATCCAACAACTTCAATGCCAACGCCGTGGCGCTCATTACTAAAACGCCATATTTGAATCTAGCGTTTCAAAGTTTCACCATCGTCTCTTAAAATATGATCAATGATTTTATATTTGGTGCCACAGTCTTAATACCAAAGATATTGAGCTGAAACTTTCACGTTGTAGACACATTGCCACGGAACAGTAATGAATAAATTTTCTTGGGGTTATAATGAACAGTTATTGAGAAATAGCAATTTGAAGTTCGGGATGGGTTTTTCCTGTCTTATTGGATTCCGGAATCACATTTTTTTACCATGATTTTTATATTGAGTGATAGGGCCCTAATACCAAAGATATAAATGCAAAAATTTCACACGTTAAACAAAACATCTTTAAATGATACCAAATTATAAAGGGCAGTTGTTGAGAAATCAAGATTTGAAGTTCGGCACGTTTTTTTGGGGCCACCCGATATAAGGAAATAGCCATCCTGGCAAACAGCATGCCAAAAACACCCTGTAAAGCATAGTTAAGCGCTGAAACTTCGCATGAGAATTAAGGAGGACTGGAAAGGATGCATCGGTGGTGAAATCAGTCACTTTGCCGAGCGTTTTTTTTTGTAAATTTAGATTTAACTAGCAATTACCCGTGCTGCGCAAGGAGTGTGGGGTATAACAATAGAGAAGTTTGGGTTTTCCGTCCGAGAAAAATCTCCGTCGAGAATTTTCCCGACCTCGAAAGGTTCTCGGCGTGGACTCGTTTGTCCATTTGGGTTTGGAAGTTTAGGAGTCAACGCTCCAGGCTCCCTCCATGTGTCGAAACATTGGCCTCTCAGTCATAATATGATGCAAATGGCGTCAAATCTAGTGAAAAAATATAGGGTAGTAATTAACCTTCGTTAATTAGTGTACTGTACTTACTATCATGTTGCTTTTTACATAAATCGACAGATAAGGGATAGATTCATCATAGAAAGGCAAGAATAGTACGATATTTCCCGACGCCCTCGACTTATGCAGCATTGATTTCCTGGATCCCAAAATTTTCGCATATGTATCGCAAGACCTTAAGACTTAGACGCGTGTAACTTCGTCAAATGCATGGTGGAAGTGTTTACACGCGTCTATGTGTTAAACATCCTTTGTGGAATCGGCCCATCATGTCTATTCAAAGATGATGTTAATAGAGAAGCCTATTTAGAAACAAATAGTGAGTATATTATGAAAATTTGGACAGATTTTAGACTTGGAAATATGGCCTATAAAATGGGAATACTTGGAAGATGTAAGTTATGTAATGATATCTCACATGATGAGTTTCACATTTTACTGGAATGCCAGGAATTACAACAAATTAGATCGAGGTATATCCAAAGATTCTACTATCAGCATCCAAATGTTTTAAAATTTGGTGAACTTGTAATGAGATGTGGTCACCAACAAATTGAGAAGGAAAATAACATCTTACTTACGTGCTGTAACTCAAATTATTATTATTATTATTTATTCGTACTATGATGTACAATTGATAGTGCTTGTTGTGCATCAAGGTGCAGGTGCAGAAATCAAATATATACAAAGCCACCTAAAAAATTCATTGGAATTCTAAATCATTGACATGATTACAGTGAAGGAATTAGTGAACAGTCAGAGGCAACATTAGTGCTAATCTTACATGATTATTTACTGGTAATTGGTATTTACTGGCCTATCATAGTTATTTGTATGTACAATGTCGGGATAATTCTTACTATCTGCTATGTACCTTGGCCTATGTACCTTGGCCTTCATTGAATTGAATTGGTTCAGGGCGGAATGATCGTTGCTTCACAATCCAGGGCCCCGGGTTCGAACCCCCTCCACTGCTTTTTTCCTTTTCCTTTTCTTCTTCTTTTATCATTTTTTGTATTTTGTTCCTTTTTTCCTCATTAAGTTATTTTTCGAGATGTTGCAATAGGAGCAGTCAGCCGCGCATATTGCTAACAGATGGCAGCACAGTCTTAGCGGACCAAATGTACAGGAAATCTATTATGATCGCTGCTCGATCGATAATGACTGGGTCCGCTAGATGCATTGAATTGGGCCCTAGTGACACCTAGTGGTCAACTCGCTGATAGCTCCTATTGCTACCATATGCGAAATAAATTATTCAATTAAGGCACAGGATAGTCGAGAATTACGGCTGTTCTTAGGGGTACGGCAGTCAGTATTTCCACTCTGGGCCGGGCCCTATTAACCCTAATCTTGATAGCAAATGTATCAAAAACTGCCGTAACAATAGCAGTACCTGGTTTTACCCATAAAGCAATAATGACCTAGACTAATAACTGTTTCCCTGGCTTCAGGGACATCAACGTGTCCGCTGAAGCCAGGGAAACAGCCTAGCCACCCCCCCCCCACCCACCCACCCAAACACAGCCAACACATAACAGTCCCTTGTCAGTTCCCTCACTCTGGATGATTTCTATGAAGTTCTGTGAAAAATGTTTCGAAAAATCTCTTGTCGTTTTCAAGAAATATCAAAATATCATCAGAAAAACATGCTATATTTTTGGGGCATTTTAAGACTTTAGTTAAATTCTCCGTCTATTGAAGTAAAAATGATGGAATAATCAGTATGAACTATTATGTTATCATGATGAGTGACCGTTGACGAGGGGAAAATATGTGAACTCTCGAATTTTGCAAAATATCTAATTCATAAAAACTGATGATATTCTGATAGATCTGGAAAATGATAAATGACATTTAAAAAATTTCTTCACAGGAATTCATAGGATTGACTGGTGAATGATATCACATGGATTTTAAATTCAAAATCCAGAATTTTGAAAAATGAGGCTTTTTTATATTGATATTTTCATGATATTTTAGTGATATTTTGTCACAAACCCTCAGATTCGTATGTGATCCTTTTAACAACATTATAGGGCATAACATAAATTATGTATTATTAATACAACTTGAGGTTGGAACCTTCGGCATTAGCTGAGATATTAGCTGTCTTTTTACTTTTTACAAGACTGTACGCCGTAATGGGGTCAAGTCAAGTATAGCGGACAAAGTCGTGGGAAGTGACACATCTTCCATACATTGCCACTTATTCCGTGTGCATACATGTACACACTCAGTGCACTTCCCACGACTTTGTCCGCTATACTTGACTTGAGCCTCGTTGTTGTGGGTAATTGCGATGACTGTGTCCAAAATGATACTTAATTTTTAGCTCACTCATCCTGCGGTGTCCGTCGTCCGTCGTCGTCGTCCGTTAGCACGGCACGTTTCGTAACCGCTGGAGCTATTGATCTGAAACTTGGTACATATATACCCCGTCCCCTAGGTCAGATGACCTATGACACCAACTTTCGGTCCGATTCGATTCTTGGCTTGGCCTCCAGGTGGCCAAAAAAAAACACAAAAAGTGCAATAACTCCTGAAGTAATGACTGGATCGTCTCCAAATTTTTATCATAGGTGTATCTAATTAGGATACATAACATATTTAACGGGTTTTTGATTTGACCTACTTTTCAAGGTCACAGAGGTCAAAGTTCTACAAAAGTGACGAACCTGCCACAGGTCTTCATTATTTCACCGAGCGTCTTCATATCTTGCATAAACATGTATTAGAGGGGTACCTTCAAAACTACCGAGTTTCGGTCCGATCGGACATCCAATATGGCCGCCAGGTGGCGTAACCTGAAAATCGACCAAGTGCTATAACTCAGGAACGGCTTGACCCAGAGTACTCGAACTTGATATTTACATCCCTCAAGGCGACCATTACAAGCACGTCCAATTTCGGCCTGATTAAACTTCCAATATGGCCGCCAGGTGGTGTAACCTGAAAATCATCCACGTGCTATAACTCAGGAACGGCTTGACTCACAGTGCTCAAACTTGATATTTACCTCCCTCTAGGTGACCTTTACAAGCACGTCAAATTTCGGCCTGATTAAAGATAATGTATCACGACTTCATTGTTTACATTCAATGTTTGTAAACATGGATGTTTACATTATGTTATTTTGGACTTTTGGGACATGCCAACCCACCAAAATGAATACTTTTGGAATCAACAGAATTTCTACAGGGGCATGCCACCAACAAATTACTCATAAGACAAAGAAAGTCTTGACATAAACAAACAAAATGTAAATAAACAATGAATTTCGTGGCCCGCGAAAATATCCGTGATATATTATCTTTAAACTTCCAATATGGGCGCCAGGTGGCGTAACCCGAAAATCATTGAAGTCTTGCAACTTGGGAATGACTTGACCCAGATTGCTCATAACTGACATGTACCTCTCTCTGTCATTACAATGTTATGTCCAAACGAGTGAGCACATGGTCCATGGACCATTTCATTTCTTATTACAGTTCTTTCCTTTTATACGTGGGCGACTTGTGTAGATGGTTGGACTACGCACTATTGCGGCAATGTCTTTTCTACGGAATGCTGTGGAGGTCGGTGTTGCTCAATGACCAGTTGCCTGTACCAGATCCAACCCATACGGTACAGCCGCTGTACGCAGTTTACGCAATCCAAATGCTGTCATCACAGCAATTATTGGCGTGTCGGTTTTTCATGCTGCGACTCTAAGCAATACTCGCTCTACTTGTCGAGTAGTATCAGTGAAATCGAAAGTCTAAGGAGGTGGTCGAGTCGGGAGAGTTCACGGAGTAGTCAATCGCGTTACCTGGAGAGAAGTCGTAGCGAAGCAAGAAAGTGGTCAAGTTTCACCTCTCGCATCTACCGGCATCTTGCTATCATCGAAGACGAGATGCAAGAAGCGTTGGACACAGCAGAAAGGGCTTCCGATGTGTATGTCTGTATAGTTAGCCTACTGCCAGGTTACAAGTTTCTTTAGCACCATGAATTAAGGGCAAGCCGTCGTTTGACATTTTCATATGGCTTGAATTGAGGCCCCTATGAGAAAAGCAATAAAGACACCTCCAGTTGACTGTTTTTATGGTCCAATGTGGTCACTGTGCTTTATAGAGAATTACAGCTTAATTTCATTACATAATCAGTAACAAAGAAATTCACCAAACATGAAAAACAGGTACAATTTTCTCAGAGAAGAAGCATGTAAATGACATACTCAGGGAGTGGCAGCAATGTCACAAACCCATAGAACCTGGGGTGGCAAGGGTGTCTTGACCAGCACTTTATAGACATCATACAAATTGTTCAGTACTTTAGAAGAGAACCAGGAAGTAAAATCCAGATCCAATATGGCCGCCCTATTTTGGACTAATTGGCACCATTCATGAAATTCACTTGTGGAGTACTCTATATCTGTCGAAAATATTGCTACCAAAGGGGGTGGACTGGGTAGAACAAACCTCGAACTTTATGATAAGCAAAGTGTTTGACCTTCAAAATGTATCATTTCTTGGGAAAGTGTTCCGACAACTAGTCAATTAGCTTATTAGCTAATTAAGACCCGTCTCATTCAATTCCTTTCGACTGATAGACCCCGCAGGTGCCTTCATTTTCGTCATACAACTTGTACATGTTTTATTTCCATTGCTCCAAAAATTCACAACGTCGGCTTGCCCTTAAAGCTGACGTGAGCGAACAAAAAGCCCCCATGCGACGAGCAAGAGAATTGCAAACGCCCTGCAAACACCTCAGACAAAGGCTGAGCTCCTGGGGTAGCGAGCATAAAGGGGTCGTAACCCTACGTCAGGCCTAAGCTAGGCGTAGTGCTGGTCGCGGCCCTATCCTCATGAGCATAAAGGTAGACGCAAGCTGCATCTAGGTGTATATATGGGCGTAAGCCGACGCCTACTCATTACCAGGCATAAAGCCCAGTTTATACTTCGACGCACGACCATCGCCGGCGACCGACGCGCTATCTTGCGTTCGACGCCGACCCCATCGTGCGATTTGGTCGGAGTCCGATCGCGAAGCTGTAATTACATCAGTCATTTCATAACAGGTCGCCGTCGCTAAAGTACGCTGGACTATGAATCAATTCCGCGAAGTCGGCGTCCAGATTTGGTCGTGCGTCGGACGCCGAAGGGCTTGCGTCGAAGTATAAACCAGGCTTAAAGCTGTCTTAGTGAAAGTAGGCAGTCATTTTTCCGAGCATTGGTAGTCGCATTGCTTAGTTTGTTTGTCAAAATGTCCTTTGACCGAGGAAATTAATTTCTGCATTTTTAGGGCGTCCAAAGGTTAGATAATCAATACATGAAATATATAGTACTACGCCCTACTGTTCTGGCTATGAAAAATTTTCGACCAGTTTTTGTGAAAAACGTCATCAAAATATACAAAAACGTTATCAAAATATGTGAAAAAGATTCATATTCTGTGGAAAGCGTCATCACAATATGCATTCACGTGACACACAATCCCATAAAACGTTATTCATGACCTTGAACACAGTGAAATTTAGGTCAATATTCGATAGGGAATTCGTCTGTGGGTATTGCGTATTGATGCATTTTCTTTTCAACCTTAATAAAAAGTACAACGAAATTATGAAATTGTGTTGGCACAGTGTTTCTGATGACATTATAGCGCAATTTATGTGTGATGCAGCAGCTGTGTAAGCAAACTCAGCTTATAGTGATTTTTGTCAATTCCGAATTGTCCTCTCGTTCCTCCCACGCATGACCATGCTCCGTGGGGTGTATGCAGTGTATCACATAACATAGGCTAGGACATTTTGTTGTTGAAAATTACATTACGTTCAGTTGACGTCATCGCGTCGTGATTCGAGTGCTTAAAGATGTTATTGCATTTTTTTTCGAAAAGTAAACGAGAACCTTGCATAAAATACTACCGGCTTTGGAACTCTATTTGATGCGGATACTTATCATTCAAAAAAGGTGTAGGCCTAATCACCGTATTAGCAACCGTCAACTGTCGCCATTTTGCTCGATGCAAAGTTTGAGTGGGCCGTATAAACAACTTAAAAAATCACTTACCTGTGTTAGTTATTGAATGACAGCAGCTGGATTGGCTTGAAAACCCGGGGGAAACAAAGCGAATATAGTCCATACGGCCTGCTGTAATCTAGTGCAATCCCACGCCTCAATCTGACCGCACAACGTTTTGACGTCATCACCAATGGTGTTGACGCTGTGCTTCTAGGCTACGCCATGGGCGTCGCCTAGAACCGATTCACCTTAGCAACGACGTCAGTTTTGACATGCACGTCAATATTGGACTGATAGGGAATTCGCCTGTGACATGTATGAGCGTGTGTGTTGATGCGTTTTCCTTTTCAACTTAAATGCTTCTGATGACATTGCCGGTGTAACGGTACAAAGTGTCCCCCTGTAAAAAGTGTCCACTTCTATTGTTGAATGACGGAATAAGCGGCATGACTATAGAAAGCCAATCCCCAGAGATTAGAATGTAACAATAGGATCTTTTGTTCCTGGGACAGTTTTTCCTGGGGACATTCTTTCCCTTTACACCTGACGTTAATACGTGATGCAGCACCCTAGTGTAATCATCGCCAGATTAGCCCAGGATGCGTATTTATAAATGGGCCTATCTAGCGTCCAATGGAAATACCTAGTAAGTCACATTTTTGGAAAAAATGAGTTAAGGCCAAATTCGTATTTAGTAGNCATATCGAAGTCCTCGCATCGTCATAATCATGTGGGCCTAATGGCACGATCAACTGGTCAATCAAGTCACGTTCCAAAATCCCGCCCAACAATAGCAAACCAATCAGGAAATTCAAACACCACCGCCCTATGTTTTTTTAAAAACATTTCTTGTTACTGCTTCCCGCCACGCTGTTACCACTGGTTGCTGTGAAGACGTCAACGACCTTTGGAGACAATGGAACTCAATACACATTATTCATCGGACATTATTCGTGGAATAATTACCAGCTTATCTTGAAACAAAGGTGGCAGGGAAAGTAACGGATATTAGCTACTGGCAAGAGATATCTCGAGGATGCATCAAATAATTGTCCACGCACCATATTTTGTTTCAGATGAGCTTTTTCAGCAGCAGGGCTTTCAACACTACCATATTCCTTCTGCATGTGCAAGCAGAAAGACAATGGTGAATGGCTCCTGGTGATGCAGTGGCCAGTGAGCTGTTTCAAGAAGGAAGACAAAACGATTCTGCTGACAGCTTCCTCTGGCATGATTCCAAGTCGATGACATATAAAAAGATGTTCTTTTGAAGACATACCAATGTTGGAAGCACTGGCTGAACACAAAAGATAAGAATAGCAGTATGACATTTAGAGAGCATAGGCCTAGAAAAAGTCCTTTGTTGTATCCTGATTCCGCTGGCGGTGTAGGAGTAAAGGTTGCTTTGTCTGAGATGAATACAGCTTTCTCATGTTGACATCTCAGATCAAAGGACACACGGTCTGAGAAATTTTCTACGCAATAAAACCAAGAAGAAGAGACAAAGGCGATTACCAACATCCTGAATTAAAGCATTTTTCTCCAATTTTTGTAGAGCCACTGACAGTTTAGTAGAGAAAAAAGAAGTCACTGATAACAACGGGAACTACATAAGGATTAATGTCACCATGCTCAACTCCTGTTGATCATCATCAAGAAAAATACTGCTGACAGTTGTTGATCATGATTTATCATGAAAAATACTGCTGACAATTTTTAATGTTCGTGTAATAAATATGCTAATGCTACAAATGTTGTCAAATATTGTTTCTTCTATCACAAATACTGCACAAGTTCAACTACTCAGAGGACCGTATAGAGAATAGTGATCTGCAGGACATTGAAAAAAGTGAGACTTAAGTAACTCATTTCTGCAAGAATTGAAAGTAAATTTCACATGATCATTCCAGGTGAAAATGCCAAGAATGAGTGAACAAGAGTAACCACATAAAAAGAGGATAAAGAAGCCAGAGTATAATATCAGTGCTTCAGAAGTAAAAGAGACAAACTCCTTTTCCCCTGGCCCTGATCAGGATAAAGACTTTTTTACACTGTCATGAATCTTTGACCACACACTGCAGCAGCATGACTCATATTGCATGATTCTAGCGACCCTTCAAGGGCATCTCAGCCACCAGACAATAACTGTCAGAATATGGATGGATAGGAGGTGAATAATATGCAATCAAATAGTGGGTAATACAGTCCTTATGGGATAATATCAACACTCAACCTGTCTGACCATAAGTGGTCAGAACTAACTTCAGCTCAAGTTGAGCAGAATCTCTGCAACATCGTCGTGTAATGTCTCAAGTTACATGTATCAGTTGTTCAAACGACGTACGATGAAACCAATATTAGTTTATTCCAAGTAAAGATGCACTGCTTGTCTGTGGAATAATGTACTTACGACGGTCAAAAGGCCTGAAAGTAAGCGTCTACTGCTGTCTAGACTGCTACACCTACGATGGGGAAGAATGGTCTAATTTTAAATGGCAAATGGTATAGCTGGAAAAGATCCCTTTGTACCTCAAAGACAGTTGGAGTTTCTTCTAATTTTTCCAATTATCTGTTGGAGCTAGCATTTCTGATTTGACAATGCTACCTGGCAGACAGGCATTGTTAAAACTGAGCATCTTTATCATACACACCTGTCTGATCTTATCTATCACAGATAAAATACATGTGTCATTTGCTGTCCCAAGTGCACTGACTGGCCTCGACCAAGTTTTTCCCAGTTCTTTGTGTTCATAACCCTCAACATCATCCAAAGACTATCTAATTGAGTCCGAGAATTCTAGGACCCTCGGCTGAAAATGATGATCTGAACTCTTCAGACGCTGACCGACATTGTCTGAAGATATTTCTAGGAATTTATGCATATTTGATAGGGATCCCTGCAATTTATGGCCCCAATTTGTTGGAGTGGTCAAGAGGACGATGAAAAATTGTGACTTGATGGAAATAAGATTACTCACTGATCTGAACCCATATGTTCTTCTTGTATTTTTTCTAGTTCCTGAAGTTCAACGACCATAATGTTCTAGCCCAAGCCCCTGATGGAGTGGTGGTGATGATTCTTATTCCGACATTACTTTATTTGCCTTACTATCTTATTGTCCACTCAGGTTCCCATTATGCCCAATAATGGCCCTACTTACCAGAGGTTAGCAGGATTTTTTAAAACAAAAAGAGCTAAAAATCAAGATTAACTTTCTTATGTACATGTACCAGTGGGAAAAGTACATGTATCACTGTCGATTACGTTGAAATTGTTCAAAATGGAGTGTGAAAACAATCCAGCAATTCGGAAATTGAGGATGCAAAACTATTGCACTTTTGGACATGAACATACATGTATACAACATCAACAAATATTTTTCTACAGAAGGTTGGTACTGGTGTTTACCTCCCCCACCACCTACACATCTCCAGGCCTACTTTGCCATGTAAATGGTCATTTATGTAGTTACTGTAATTATCATACCCTCAGCACCATTTCCTCTCTTGATTGCGATATTGTGATAAATTACAACCATTTTCTGTGTGGCATTTATGAATGAGAGGGCTGTGGGAATTGAAAACATCTCAGCACACACAATGTGAAAGCAACATATGTCACATAACTCAGACTGGCATGTTCTAAATACGGAACCTGATTAGGCAACAGAGGATAGTTTGGCTTTCCCTGCATGATTCCATGCCAGATCTACCACACTACAGAAGTCAAGGTCTGCAGGGAAGAAAATAAAATCCTGGAGGCAAACTATAACCCAATTTATGCACAAAGAAAGACCCGAATTCAGTCAGAAAAAATGTCTCCATTTAGAGACAGTACAACAATACAAGTTAATACCAGGTAACAGACATAACCCTACAGCCAGACCAGAATCTAGCAGCATGTTACATTCACACCCATTAACCTTTTCCAATGGAACATTCAGGATCGAGGCCTGCAGAGATGTAAGATCCAATTGTCTCCTTCCAGACTGGTGTTCTAACCGGCTGCCAGATCATAACCCTAGGGGGCAAATGTGCCTGAAACTGAGATTCTGGTAACACATAATGCGTGCCATCTCCAGGGTGGCCCATAACAGAAATGCGATTTTTTTTCAGTTACTTTTTTAACTTTTTCTCCGTGAAAAATAAGTTTCATTATCACTTTTTCAAAATAATTTTGCAGAAAAATAATATAATTCCACGGAAAATACGGTATAATATAATCCTGCGAAAAAAAACAATATCATTCCATTTAAAAAATAAAATAATTCCACCGAAAAAATAATATAATTCTTCGGGAAAAATATAATTACCTAGAAAAATTAAAATAATTTCGTGGAAAATAATATAATTCCACGGGGAAAAAATTATTCAATGGAAAAATAACATAATCCTGCAGAAAAATTGAAATAATTTTGCGGCAAAATAATATAATTCCGCGGGAAAAAATAATTCTTCGGAAAAATAGCATAATTCCGCAGAAAAAAATTAAAAAATTTTGAGGGGAAAAGAATCCGCGAAAAAATTAATATAATCCCTTAAAAATTAATATATAATATAATCCCTTAAAAATTAATATAATTAAGCGGAAAAATAAAATTCGCGAAAAATAATATAATTCACGGAAAAATAATATAATTCCGCAGAAAAAATTAAAATAATTTTGAGGAAAAATAATATAATTCCGCGGAAAAATAATATAATTCCGCGGAAAAAATAATAAAATTCTTCGGAAAAAATGATGTAATTCTGCAGAAAATTAAAATAATTTTGCGAAAAAATAATATAATACCGCAAAAATATACATGTAATATAATTCTGCAAAAAATAATATAGTTCCATGGAAAAATAAAATAATTCACGCTCTCAGTCCTTGGAAGCTCCTTTACCTCCCTAACAACAGATTTTAGGGTACCGAGCATCCCCACGGTGATAGGGACTAGTTAACACCAAATCTCTGGTGGATTGCAGCAAGTCTGTCTTGGTGCTTTTCACATTACCCGTCCGCTTTTTCTAGGACTGCGAAGACGCTGTTTATGTTTGAGTGAGGCCATCTTTCCATGGCCATGAATCAGCTCGCTCAGTGAGTTTTCAGGAACTGCCAGTACACCATCGATCATTCGCCAAAGCCAGACGTTTTTGCAGGAAGACTCTGACAGGGTCGCAGAAGTGCAACAACTGCTTGCACGGCAAGCGACGAGAGCCTGGAAGACCATCTCTCACCCATCCCCTACCTGAGTTGCATGACCTGGGCGATATGGGACCTCCAGTGCACAAAAGCACGCCGAAGGAACCCCAGAGACGAAACTGGATCAAAGAATATTGTCAACCTCTGATTTCTGCACGTGAAAGTGTTCGCTGACCTTCTCCAGCCCATCCTTCTCTGTGGGCGTAAATGTCATCGACCTCATACATGTCATATCAATGCTGCACCAGTCATAATACAAAAAGCTGGTATTTAATCGATTGACACAAAGTACATGTGAGTAGAGGACAGCAATTATCTGAAATACCATAAATGATGAGGTGCAATTATGTCGGATCAACTGGTTGTATTGTGTTTGTGCATGTACTATTGCATGATGGTGGGTAAAAAAAGTCTGTGTCATTCAACATATTGGACAATTTTGTAAAGGTGTTTTTGTCATTTTTAAATAATTCTGTTTTATTTTTGTCTCATTTGTTTATGTTGGCAAAAGTGCTCTTTTCCCCATATCACCAACCTCTTCCTATACGTGTAGTTTCAAACGTGTCGTTTCATCATGGGTGGATTTGATGAGATGAAAACAACCTACAGTATGTTAAGTAAACATCAGCACCCAGGTTGTAATTTTGAATAATTTTATAGTATGCCCTCCCTCTTTACACCTTGGGGGAATATATTATACGTCGCCTTTGGTTCTCGGTTGAGTCAAACGAGTTTCATATTGGCTGATAGAGTCAGGTACTAGTTAGTGTTGGAAGTTTCTTGGTATACAAATAAATACAATCAAAAATATATTGAGTGATACATATATGTACATATGTACATAGAGTTTAAAAACATGGGCAAGGAAAAAGTAAAAACAATGTGGTTATTACTCTAAAGAAACACCGTTTAAGGCCTAACTCAAGCTAATGTTTGTTCATCTTGACTTAATTTACTTTAGGGTATCAGCTGGCGTATCCAAAGTTGATAAGTGACATGAAACCAGATAATGCACATTGATAACAATACCTTTGGCAGGTGATCAAACCCACAGAGTTTATCATTTCTTTTGTTTGATGTTAGTGGATGAACTGTTTGACCACATTTGATATATGGGTCTGGCACAGTTCCTCCATGGGTGATTGACTTCCTTTTGATAACTGAAGGAAGAACTTCCATCAGCAGCTTTTTTAATTTGGTGCCGACAAAATATTGGGCATTGTACACCAGGGCCCATATTCATAAAACCTTGCTAGGCTTAGTTGCCAAGTGCCTAGTTTGTACAGGCCAATGTACACAACTAGCAACCAACTAAGCTAGCAAGGTTTTATGAGTATGGGCCCAGGCTGTTCATTAGTACGACATTTGGTGTTGTCAGTTCTCCTCATCGCACTAAACTCGAAAATACATTTTTTCCGCGGAATTATATCATTTTCCCAACGGAATTATATTATTTTTCCAGGGATATATTCAATTTTTCCGCAGAATTATATTATTTTTCCCGCGAAATTATATCATTTTTCCCTAAAAATTGTTTTAATTTTTCTGCAGAATTATATTTTCTCCGAAGAATTATATTATTTTCTGCGAAATTATATTATTTTTCCTCAAAATTAGTTTAATTTTTCTACAGAATTATATTTTTTCGAAAAATTATATTTTTTCCCGCCGAATTATATTATATTTTCCTCAAAATTAATTTCATTTTTCTGCAGAATTATACTACTTTCCAAAGAATTATATTATTTTTTCCACGATATTATATTACTTTTTCCTCAAAATTATTTTAATTTTTATGCGGAATTTTATATTTTTCCCGACGAATTATTCTATTTTTCAGTGGAATTACACTGGTACTTTCCCGAGGAATTATATAATTTTTTTCGCAAAACTATATAATTTTTTCGCGGAATTATATTATTTTCCAACAAAATTTATTTTAATTTTTCGGCGGAATTATATTATTTTTCCAACGAATTTTATAATTTTTCAGCGGAATTATGTTACTTATTTCTCAAAATTACTTAATTTCTCTTCGGAGTTTTTCCGAAGAATGATATTACTTTCCACAAGTATTATCTTAATTTTTCTGCGGAATTTTATAATTTTTCCCGAATTACAATTTTTTCCCGTGGAATTATTTTATTTTTTCCAATTAAATTATTTTTTTGGCAGAGGTATATTATTTTCCCGCGGAAATAAATTATTTTTCTGCAAAATTTATTTCACTTTTTCTGCGGAATTATATTATTTTTCCAAAGAATTTTATAATTTTTGTGCGAAATTATATTGCTTTGCCCACGGAATTACTCTTTTTTTCCTCAAAATTATTTCATTTTTCTGTGCAATTATATTATTTTTTCCAAAGCATTATATTTCTTCTGCGGAAGTATATAATTTTTTCCGCAAAATTATTTTAAATTTTTCAGCGGAACTGTGTTATTTTTTCCCAAGAATATTACTTTTTCTGCAGAATTATATTCTTTCGTCAAAATTATTTTAATCTTTCTGCAGAATTATATCATTTTTTCCAAAGAATTTTATAATTTTCTGCAGAATTATATTATTTTTGCTGCGGAATTATATTATTTTTTTCTCAAAATTATTTATTTTTCTGCTGAATTATGTCATTTTTTTCAAAGAATTTTATATTTTTCCGCAGAATTATATTATTTTTGCTGTGGAATTATACTACTTTTTCTCAAAATTATTTTTAATTTTTCTGCTCAATTATATTTTTCCTTAAATATGTTTCGCGGAAATGTACATGTATTTTTTCGGAAAATGTTGCTATTTTTTCTGTGGCATTTTATTTTATTTTTTTCCAAAGGTGGATCAGTTTATCCCTTTTATGTGTCAGGATCAGGTCTGGTCTCCTCTTTGGAATACTCCTTTTCCTACACTTCTCGGACTTAAAGGCGTTCCGGTTGGTTTTCAACCGCACTAGCTGCACAGAAATGAACGAAAGGATCCTCCGAAGTCGCGCAACCTCGTTGGATGCCTTTCTTCGTTGCTGCAGGGTCCCAGGCCACGAAACAATATTATGGCAACATTTAGCGTACGTGACAGCTGAAGCCTTTATCCTGAATTTTGAAGCATCCAAGTCTTGACTTGCAACCCACCAACCCATGGAGGTTTTTCAATATCGTGTGTGTGTTTACCTTTGACATTTCAAACATAAATCGTGAATGGCAATGAACAGGATTCCAAAGGATTCTGGGATACCAACCCACGTAATCCACTGATGTCCTTATTCAACTAAACAGAACAGCGCATGGAATCTGTGCGATTTTTGTTCTTGTCATATTGGTGTTATGTAAACCTGTGAAAGGAATTAGACACGCATGTACCACTCTATTCATTGATGTAACAACCTTCACAGGTTGAAGGTATGAATCGTTTTCATCCTTCACAATACCGCCTGTGATTAATATAAAATATTCTCCCCTCGGGGTTTGGAATAAATGCCACGTTCCATCAACTGCATGTAGTTATTAGAAAAAAATGAAGGCTTGGTATGGCGGAATCGGATCTGATGCTCGTGGGTGGATTTGGAGCTGTCGGGAAATGTCAGGAAGTGTGGGATCGTGATTCTGAAGCCAATGATGTGTCTCGTTAGTCGGGACTACTTTCATAAGGTCAACGATTAATCTTCTCAAACCAATGACGATGCGGTAACCTTTGACGGGGGATCTTCAGTTTCTATTCCAAAAGGTTGATGACATCATGGCTGAAAGTCATGACCTGCTCTTTCAATTCTGACACTTGCCTAACATCCCACGTTTGTGAAAAATTTTAGCAATGGATCCACTAACTCTCGATCATTCTTTAATCGCAAAAATTTCTGATGATGAACTCAATAAAAAATTATCCATCTGCCCTCACAGCACCAATCGCCTGTACACGGTCGTCACCTATATGTTTTTGCTTTCTGCAGTCATTAATTTGGGAAAAACAAAAGTGGCTTTCAGTTTCAGGTATCTGAGGCCCCATCAAAAATACTGGTCCGCGGAAAAGGGGGTGGATAATGTGTGTGTGTGGGGCAAAAATGACCCTAGCTGAATGATCCCAGATGGTTCTGCACCCTGAAAGAGTACAGATGTTTTGCACATCATTTCAGGACAGACTGCTGCCAGAAATGACTCATCTTGATCTAATAAGTACCAACACACTTGCGGAACAAAAATAAAACAAATTTGATTTCCTGTTTTTTGAAGAGCACGATTTGTCAATTAATCTACAGCGAATGCGTGCCATCTGTCTGACTTACAAATGGAATTCAAATTGATTATAATTAATGCAAGAATTGAGATAAGATGCAAGATCTGAATTGCTCCAACCACCAGTGACTTCTACTTACACTATAGAAGATAATAAGATATGATGTGCACTTGGACAGATTACAGCTACGACCAACTCGTCCTGAAAGAACCTCATAACTGACTGTCCCTAAGAGGTCGTCCTCATTGATTCTTTCAGTAGTGCAATAAGGTGGACCAGTGCAACAGGATTTCTCTATCTCCTCTGTACGGAACCATAGCAACTCTGTAGCATCGATGGCAATCTCAGGGACATTTGAATCCGGTTGTACTCCAGTGCAATATCTTGTTGTCGGTACCTTGAAGTTGCCTTCTAAGAAATAATTACAAGGAATTGCCATCACTGATTAATCTTTATATCATTTTTACAGGTAGCAATTCATAGCATGTGTAAAAGTACGACTTAGCGCTTCAGTGGGTTCTTTCATGGAGTGTCTCATTCATGTTATAGCTTTTCCAAGAATCCACTACATTCCAGGCCATTCAGGTGTGCCCTACCCCTCGGACAATAGACGCATTAGTTCAAACTGAATGGACCAATCATAGATTCATTTTTAAGTATGTTCTTTATGTAACTTGAATTAACAAGAATGTTCAAATCTGAAAGACAACCATTAGCATAATGTATAAAAAAATCAAATCTATGGATTCATTCAATACTATTCCCATTCAACTTTAGATCATCAATGA
The DNA here is from genome assembly GCA_002633025.1 of Notospermus geniculatus. Lineage (NCBI taxonomy): Eukaryota > Metazoa > Nemertea > Pilidiophora > Heteronemertea > Lineidae > Notospermus > Notospermus geniculatus. The sequence continues at coordinate 12,641 of NMRB01002102.1, read as the reverse complement.
ACTAAGCCCTGAAGGTCCCCTGTACCCGGAATTTTGTTGACCCAGGAAAAATCCTGTGGGTGGCAGAGGGAGCCAATAACATTCCGCAAATACTTTTCTATATATATACATTCAAGGGTACACATAGATAATGAATATGAGATTCAATTTCTTCCATTCCTGTCACAGGGTTTAATGGGCAATTAAAGGTGCAACGCTCAGCATTTGACCTTCAAATGAACACGGATATAGGGTTATGCACCAGGAATGGAATTCCTTGGGCGGCCCATGAAAAAAGGATGGGTTTGCCATATATTTATTCAAGAAAGACATTGATTGATACTGGTTGCCACAGGCGATCTTGATTTCAGAGTAATTTGGGGTTGGTTAGAGTCATGTGTTGTAGTACATCTACACCCCCAGGCCGTACAGGGGCCTTTCAGGACTAGAGTTCATTTATGATCTGAAATTAAACTTGAAAAACTTCAAATTGTAAGCTTTGCCTGAGCTGACTCATGATCAATTTAACATTGATAAGAATGACATTTGATCCTCATATCTGTATGCATTAATTTGAATTTCATCTCCATGTATTTGACCTTATTTCTAATTCTTGTGGAAAAAATGCTTTTGTAATTTTTCTCATTCCACAGCTGCCGACGAGAATCAGATGCAACAACGTGCCGACTCAATATTGATAAAGATAAAGATAATGTGAACAATGATGATAACACCAAGAGGGCCCACATCTGATATTTTGTCATCACATTTGAAACTAAGACACGTGCGGTTTGATTTTAGGATGGCACTTGGGTCCCAAAATTTTGACCTGAAGTAGGCCTAGCCCAATGTCATGTGTGCTGGTGCCTACGGCAGGTTTTTTGTGGTACAGGAAGGTTAATGATCCACTTCCTGCTGCAACTCCTATTAAAGGGAGCCGTGTTCATCTTTTGCGTTCACCAGTCTTTCTTCAACCACTCGCAGCAACAAGGGGATGGGTTTCAAGATGAACCCATCCTTTTATTCACTCATCATTCAACATTCAAAAGCCTTTGATATGTCACATTCCACATTTGCCTTCAAAATTTTCTCCTTCTCTGATTCATTTCAAAGATTTTGAGGGGTAAGCTAAAAATGTGGACTACCACAATGTAATTGTTTAAATTCACAACGCCTTTCAGCTAAATGAAAACTGCTTTGGTCTCTCAGTCAACACAGATACACATCAAACCTCGACGAAAAGATCTTAACGGAGAACTTTTATCTCCGTCAAACAAATTTCTGCCTGGGTGCATCATTTAAAGTTGTGTTTAAAAGGTTTTAATGCTGTGGGGGAGAAAACATCAAGAATCATGTTGGATCAATGAAAAAAATTGATTTCAAACAAATCGAGAGTTCAACGTCGATATACATGTATGTGCTTGATAATCTCTTGGTATCAGATACCCTGCCCTTCATTTCGAGGCTGAGGTTGAAACATAGCTCCACCCTTTGTATGTTTGTGCAAAACACCATTTGATGTTGGTAAAATTTTATGCTCAATTTCAGGATAGTTCATGATACACATGACAACATCGGTACCCTAATCTTGTTTACGAAATCAATATGGAAAGTACGAGGGGTTGCGAAGTCTGGTCATATCCAAGCTTGATGGAGAAAGTGATGGTGTGTCAGTGGAATAAAGTAGCACCTGAGACTTGTTAAGAGAGAAGACACGTGGAAGTCAGGGAGTCTCCAATGAAGATTGTCCTTCTTAGTAAAGTCACTGGAATTTCTCTCCAATATGACATTGCTGAACCATTTGAAAAGCCTTCTGGTATTAATGTGCGGCAGGATTTTATATGATACCATCGGACAGCAGCAGTTTAAGAGTTCCAACCTACATGTAATTCCTTTTCAACAAAATGTCAATGTGAATGTCCCTTTAAAACATCATTACTGATCCTCCATCGAGATATTCCAATCCATCAAACACAAATCAATCATGTGACCACTTGAGATGCCTCGCCATCACGTGGACAACACCCACTCAGTAACCAACACCTTAATGAATGCAAGTAAACCAATTCACTGCCGGCTGATCTAATATTGAATGATGACATTAAGTCGGGTCAAAGGCAGGAAAAAGTGCAGTTTCATTGAACTTTAGTGGGCAAAAGTGTTTTAACGACATCAAGAAGGGAAAGGGGAGTGTAAAGGTAGAAAATGTTTAGGAGAGGTAATAAAAAGTGCTGTCTTCTTCGCCACTTTTTCTTACTTTCATCCCATTTTTTCATGTATTACGTCATGAAAATGCCTCATGAACTTTGTCGCTAAAGATATGGCAACACAACAATAAATATAGTCATGCCAAAGACTGCACTACCAGTATCTCTCATTTCCCTCAGGCTTACTCCTGCCAATTTCCCATTTTACAAGCAATACCTGGGATTTTACCAGCGAGGAAAGAGCAGAACATAAAAATACAAGTTTTCTGTTCGCAAATGTTACCATCACACACCCATCTCGTGGGAGGACACCATCGCAGCGCCACTTCAACGAAAGCCGTGAGCATGCAGACTCCGCGTTGAAATCTTGGCTGTGTGCCAAACCAATATTTACCGCCGCGGAATATCTCCAGATGCTTTTAGAGGTATTGATTTTTCCGCAGACAAACGTGGATTACCTGGGGCAAAAACTCGGATGGTGGAGGACACGACGTCACATGTGCGTCATCCACGGATTTATTACGATGAAAGTAAGATAGTACGTTGTAATTTGAAAGCTATGACGCTTCTTAGACAGCATTTCCGGTAAAGCAGTCACAACATTAACAACCATATTTGGCATAAACTACGAGAATGAGAAATACGCACTATCATCAAAGTTTTATTGAATTCTCATCAAGATGACTTCCGGTAGGTATGGTGTGGTAACCAAAGGTGTGACTTAGAGAAAAACCCAAAGGTAATGAAATACAGTAGGCTACAAACGTTCACTTTTGAAGTATATGACTGACTTTCCAGGAGGGATCAGCTGAATGTTCATGATGTGGCTGTTTAATTGTACCATACAAATGAATTTACATCACACTTCACCACCATGGAAGGACTTTGTATCATGTTTACATTCAATGTTTGTAAACATGGATGTTTACATTATGTTATTTTGGACTGTTGGGACATGCCAACCCACCAAATTGAATACTTTCGGTATCATAAGAATTTCTAGAGGGGCATGCCACCAACAAAATACTCATAAGGCAAAGAAAGACTGGACACTAACAAACAAAATGTAAATAAACAATGATTTTTCGGGGCCCGCGAAAATACCCGTGATACATTATCTTTACCGAACAACTCTGATATCATATGATGAAAAACGTCCATGGACTCTACAGGGCAAGTACCATGCATATATGTACATAGTGTCATGAAAAGGGAGGTGCCACTTTCAATAATGCTACAACAGTAGGTAAGGAGTAACAGTTTATGAGGCACTTTTGATGCCATAGAAATGTACATGACGAATTGAAACCCAACAGCTTTCTATCATTAGATTGAAAAGTACGTATGATGAATTAAAATCAATATCATCAAGAGGGAAACTTTGACGCCCACGAAATCTGACCTGGATTTTACATCTGCAGAGGAGGAGTACACGTACATGTACATGTAGATGTTGTGAATAATGACTTCTTTATAAATAAAATATATTGCAGAGTGAATAATGGGTTTTATCTTTCAAATGACATTGTGGCGCATGAAATAGCATATAAATACGTTTTTTTCCGTAACATTCCAAATGCCTAATGATTCAGGTCGAACATCAAATGAAATAGATTGGGTCACACCCACATTTGGATTATGAAATATAGAGCCCCAGGCTAAATATTTTTCAAGGACATTCTCTGTTTGGTAATATGTAGGTCACAAACCTGTGTGGGAAGATTTAGCACAGTAAATGTAGGTCATGTTATATTATGGCAATAAAGTAATTTGGATGATTCTCTGCATATCTTATGCAACTGAAACCATATAATGCTTTAGGTGTATTGCAATTCCCACTCATGGCCCATGTTTATGGCTCGAAGCATAGAGGCCAAAAAAAGATATCATTTGATTGATTCAGTGCTAAAGGCCAAATAACAAATTGGAAGACAACAGTGCTACATCGAAGGCTTCATTTCATTTTGCACACGGATCCTAACATCTGGATACGCGGCATGTTAGAAATCTATCGGACTTTTTTACATTGTACGGAGCAGACATAATAGATGCCAATGTGTTACCATGACGACCAGCAAAACAGAACACTAGCATGTAAAATTGCACTAATGTGAACTTGCCGTTAAAAGCTATTATGAAAGGCATGCAACGAGAAGCGAGATATATTTTTAGATCCCGTGACTTTTGATGTTTACAATTTTACACTTTGATAATCCTCGAACAAAATCAGCTTATCCGAAGTTTAGTAGACTTCATGCATATATTTCATAGAAATGAATGACAATTGGATAGTATTTTGATGAAAAGTGATTTTCAGTATTGTTGTTACACACCAATATTTTTACTATGTTTCAGTTAAAATAGGCATGAAGTTAGTGATATTATCCAAAACATATTGAATTACATTGTCTCCTCTGTTGCCAATAATTCATCTACATGTATGAATTTTTGATCTAATTCAATGGCAGGCAATGCAACAGCCTGAGAAGTATTGCCTGAACCCTAACCTGAACCCATGCATCATGCGCACTCTACTGGACAGAAAATAAACACAAACGTCTTCATTTTTTATGTGATCTGATATTAGAAAAAATCGTCTAGGCCCACTTTACAGATTTCCTGCCGTCTTATTGACCTTAAGTTCAAGATAGAGTAATATTTTTGCCTCGGCAGGGTGGGCCCAAAAACGTGTCCCTTGAACAAAGTATCCCTATTGTTTACCTTTTGTCAGAGGGACACTTTTTCTGGGTCATCCTGTGAAAGGTTTACTGATTTATATTAGAATCCTCTTCCTGGTTTACCACCAACTAAAATATGTGTGAAGACATCTATTTGTTACAACACAAGGATGGTCCTAAAGAGTATTCCAGGATGTCCTGGCTTCCTCTTGTATAACATATCCTGTGATAGATCCTGGGTTTTTGTACAGTGCACCAATAGGATGTTATTCCAAACAAAAGCATCCCTTATTGGCTGAATTATGATTGCTAAAACTTCCTTAATTTCCAATTTTCTTCTACATGTACGCAGCTGTCTGATAATCATGAAAAGACAAAACGACTTGTACTGCAAACCAGGATGTTTCCTTAATCTTTCCTTTATGATTAAGGATGCATCTTTGAGCAGCACTATCTGATATTTTATCAAAAGTATTTCTTTTTTCTTAAAAAACAGTGGACCTGAGAATATGTCCTGACCTGACCAGGCTTGGGTTCAGGATAACAGCTTTCTTGTATACTAGCATTTGAAAGAAAAATCATTGACGGAAGGGAAAAACTATTTCATGGTATCATCAAATAAAGGTGAGAGATTTCAATCAGTTGATCCCCTTTTTCTTGGAGGGGACACGTAAAAGGGGTCACTGGTAAAATTAGTGGATCTCCAGGGGAAGCTATCGAAAAAGCCTCAAGGTGTTGACCAATATTCCACCTGCGAACTAAACCAACTTCAGTTTGTGCCAACATCAACAGATGAAATATCGTAACGATTTTACCAATGTGTTGACCTACTGTCATGTTCTTGTCATTTCCTGACATCTCTAGGTCATCCCTAGAAAGTCATTGATGCCTCTATGCCCAGCAACATCAGCAGGGTTTGTCTTACAACTCCAGCAAGGCCTAAGTAATGAACAGTCAGAGAATCAATCGATTTGTATGACTGATCGATGAAGACAGCTTGACGCCAAGTGGGATCGCTATCAGCACGTACAACGCAAACATTGAGGTCATGGCGAAGGTGAGCATGTCTGGTTAATTCCTGCACCTTCTGAATGTAGAACAAATTTCCGCGGAGAAAATTAACAGATTTCCGTGGAAAAGAATAACTTATTTCCGAAAAAAACAATACACGTGTATATAATTGATTTCCGCGGAAAAATAATATATTTCCGCACAAAAAAACAACAATTAATAAAAAACTAACAAAAATAAAAATAATAAAAAATGATAAAAATAACGAAATCTAGTAAGAGTAACAAAATAAAAATAACAAAATGGGGAAAATAACAAAAATAAAACAAAAAAAAAATAAAATATTGAATGCAGCCGAACACATCTTTTAGGTAAATACATACATGTATGCATACTGTGAAAAATTAAAGAAAGTCGTTGAGCACTAGCAGTATTGGAGGCGTTTGAGCGCATTACAGAAAATAATGGAAAATAATAAAACATAACAACAATAAAAGCAAAAATAAGAAAACATTAATAAAATAATTATAATAAAATAAAAATTATCAAAAATACATGTAGGATAAAACAATACTAACAATAAAAATAAACAAACAGTAGTTATAAAATAACAAAATTAATAATAGGAATAATAAAATAATGGAAAATCAAAAGCATAATAAAAAAAGCAATAACACAAATAATAAAAGTATAAAAATAATAAATAAAACATAATAACAAAAAAATTAACAACACATTAATAAAATAATAATAAAAGTAATAAAAATAATAGGAACAATAATAAATCAATTTATTCATATGAAAAAATAACATATTCCCCCAGAAAAATATGTTTAATTTATATTCGCGGAAAAGAATAAAATTCCCCGGAAAAATAATATAATTTAGGAGATAAATATATTTCCGCTGGAATATATGATTTATTTCAGCGGGAAAAATATATCTTGAAGAATTAATGAAGTCTAATTTGTTGTGTAAGAAAAATGAAAAGAGAATCCATTGGATGAAAAAAAGCATGTCCTTCATGAGCCACCTTAGTCTAACGTGCAAAAAGGTTTCTATTGAATCTCTCAGTAAGACCACTGGCGACAAGAGAGGCTGACAAAGGCAAAAAAGATTGAATGATTGAATAATACATGTCTACCCGGCCAATGAACTCTGCAATGTATTTTGAGCACAACTCAATAAAGGAATTGCCACAGCTGGGACTGTCTGAAAGCACAGCTGGTGTTGTTACGAGAATGATGGATGTGACAGAGCTAGTGTGCATTTCAGGCTGTACATCTTGACATCTGTATGTATAACTTTGTGGAGAATGTACACATAGCTCCTGTCAATTCACCTTGAAACACTTCACTTCATATTATATACATGTACCTGATGTCACCTCGCAAACCAAGTCGAGGACAAAATGGTCATCAGATGTCATCAATAAAGTTCAAAGCATTTCTTATCATGTGTACTATGACAATTATTCTGGAATAAAATGGCCAGGGCCATTGGGCGCATCTGTCGTCAAGGAATAATATGAGGTCATTGGCCGGGTTAGAACTAGACCTAGTGCGTCAGACCCAAAATCAATCGAGACCCCTCCCCACGATGTCCGGGGAATGCAGTTTTCTCACACCTGGGTTTCCTTACGGCAGCCCTTCTGTCATGTAAGCAGGGGAAAGTCGCATTTTGTTGTAGTGCGAGTAGAACTTATATTCCAGACATCTTATTTGCTTTGAGGGGACAGCACTAATCATTGGAACTCTTTACAATGTTGGGAATTTCTTCTCAGATTTTAATGATTCTTGAGGTAATGATTTAACTCAGTTCATCATTCAAAGCTGTTGCTTAAATCTTTACAATCATGTCCTGTACAATTTATGGTTGATGCACTTGCAAAAAATTGATTGGGTGCCAAATTGCGCAGCGGGGGAAATAAATTGAGTCGACGATACAGCAGGAATGTCTTCACTCAAGAGCCAATCATCACTGAGGCACTCCTTTATTGATTTGTAAATCATCGTAAAAAAAGGAACTATTGCAAACCAGCAGCCACATTCATCACCATGGTTACGTTGCATAACACAAAGGATGCATGTCCCAATAAGGATAAATGGCCAACTGCACGCAGTGACCTCATCTGGGGAACGAGGATTATCGAAAATTGTGAAATGGCCAGGAATGAATATTACATTATCTCAGGGCATTTTACGAACACGTAATGGCCCCCAAGGGTCGTGTAGTAGAAGAGGCAACATCATAATCTTCTGTATTTCCTGTAATTGAAAAAAACAAGCCTGCACACACACCAGTTGTTAATTTGATTTTCATCCTGCTTCTCCTACCAACTGATATTTGTCATGTGCATCCCTGATATTTTTAGACATTTTTTTCCATTTGGGTTGGGATAGGCATTGCTTGTATTGAGCATGAAATAACAGGTTTCTAAGGTGAAAGACATATCAGCTTCCTACAAGACTCGAACCCACGGACCCTCGAATAAGGCTTGCACTGAGCGTATCATTTTCATGTTTTTTTGGGTGGGTGGTTGGGTGGGGAATAATAAAAATAACAAAACATAATAAAAATAATAAACAACTATAAAATATAATAGAAAGAATATATAAGAATAATAGAAATAATAAAAATAATGGAAAATAATAAAACATAATACAATAACAAAAATAAAAATAATGTTGAAAAAATAAAACACTAGAAATAATAAAAATAATAACGAAATTGAGGGAGTAACAACATCAACAACTGTCACACCTCAGTTGATGACTTTTAGGGAATGAAATATCTGATATTTTCCCTTTGTTAATGCATGTCCTCGAAAACTCTGGCATGAGTCCAAAAACAGCTAATGTACTTAAGATTGACTACATTTAGTATCTCTTCCGCTTTGTTGCCAATTACGATCTGATTAGGGTGCAACCATTCATGCCTGGCTGCAGCCAGGATCATCAGAAATAGCGTAGTTTTATCTATGTTTAGTACCAGTGGATATTTATAGATCAACCCTGCTGAATGAACGACTAAATATACATCATTACTGGAAATGTCAATCGAGTTCGATTACATGGAATGGGTAAGATGCCACACGGTATTCATATTGCAAAATAATTGGATATTGATGAGCAATGAAGGATTGGATGATATTCAAATAATTCATGAGAATTACACAAGCCTCCAATTGATAATTATTTTTGTATGCCTCTTTGGAGACAAATGGAGGTGGGTCCTTTCATATCGCATATCAACACTTGTATTCGTACACAAGTTGACAAATAACTGCACACATCTTATTTCCTCTCCGTACCTTGTACACAGTACAACCATGACAAACGAACACAAATCAAAGTCGTAACAGAATGTCAGCATCAGGGGCGAAGGGAAGCAGTGGTCCAATTTTCACTGCAAGTCACTTGCTCATCTGTCAACAAACCATCTTGCTCAAGGACTACTACGGACCGTATAATGATGGGCACTTCTATTCAATACTTGGCCTGAAAAATCTCACGGCCTGATTGGTTGACCATCCTGACTAATACAGGATACAGGATACGAATGCAGGATGCAGGATGTCTTAAAATGTCTTACGTGGAAAGGAAATCAGTTCGGGTACGAAATCCTTGTTTAAATGATAACATTAAATAAAACTCAGGAAGAAAATTCAAATACAACTTTTACATGTTGTTACGCTGAAGGGATCGCTGGGAAAAATTTCTGGCTAGCATCCGAAAACAAACTAAGACAATGCAGTTTTCCTTGGTGGTGACCTGGTGCAAGGACACCAGCTGTCACTGTAGGGAATGAAGGACATAGACTGACTCTGGCCCTCAGGGCAGGCTGTGGAACACAAAACCGGTAATTATTGATTGTAATGTCTGTGAATTTGGGTGTCATATAAACGATTCGGGTGAGATTTTTCTTCATAGATGTGGTACTCTGAGTCAATGTTGTTTGAGGTAGAAGACCACAGACAAGAAATTCAACCAGCTGAATGATATAAAATAGTTCAACAGCTGAAACGACCAAGCCCAATATCACTGAACTCTAACAACAATAGTCCATTCCATTGACTGCTTTTAGTTCTACAAAATATCAAATTAACATCTTCGACTGCTTTATGTACACAAAGTCAACATAACAGTCCTTGATATTCTCATACATGTAGTATCAATAATTCACAGGAATGCAAAGCCAGACAATTTTTAATTCAAGTAAATTGTTATTCAATTGGAGGAAAATGGGATTTGGTCGCATCCATGACTGATGTTCAAAAGCATATGGACTTCAGAGTTGCTTGACATGCAGGAAGCTGTTCCAATTCTGTTATCAGTATTTTGAATTCATCATGAGGGACTCAAACAAACACGAAATTATATGATAACCTTCACAATTATTGTGGCTTTTCCGCTATGTTCATCTATGTCCAGCATTGTGCAGAGATTCTGATGCTGATTGCATTGCACATGATACCGCCTCGCAAACTGAAAATCTGAAAAAAATAACAATGCCTGATCTTTTTTGCTCTCGTAACACAGTGGTCATTGTTGCCCCAAACTTCAACAACCAGCATTACTGCACTGATCTGCCACTGAGTTGCTGCTGTGGGGAACGTAATGCCACAAAGTCAGATGATCGAGCATCTTGCACATATTTTATGCCATCTAGAAGATCCAATACAGACATACAGGATTGCGGGATGTTTTCCCCACATGTTTTATGGGAACATTAAGGGATGGTTTAAAGCATCAATTATACGGAATGGGTTGGTGAAAAACCACGATGTCGGCAAGTACAGTTGCATAATACATGAATCGGAGATTAGAATATTGTCTCTGTGAGTAGACACATGAGAATTTAACAACTCCTCTGGTTTTTGGCAAATGGAAACAGCAGCAACTAGGCAGCGCCACTTCTTTGTAAAATAACATACTGCTGTCCAAATCTTCTCAAACTGGATGAGAATGTTGAAGGTGAATAAGAAAGTCAACTGGCATGTTGAAGTTCCACTGAAGTGCAGTTGAAATAATGCCGAAATGTTATTTGAAAATATCTGAAGTTGTAAGCCGCTCTGCAGCATTCGAAAACATATCTTAAAATATCTTACGTAAGCTGCTCTGCAGCACTGGAAAACATATCTTAAGATATCTCAACTGATGTTGTAAGTTGCTCTGTTACAGCAAGTTGCTCTGTTACAGCTAGTGAATATACTGCAGAACCATCTTAATTTTAGAGGTAGAAATCTCAACTGAAATTAAGCTGTTTCTGCAGTATTGGAAAAGCTCTGAAAATATCTCTCTCAACTGAAGTTGTAATAGGCTTTGCAATATTGGAAACTCATAATCCAAGATTTCTCCTACTGACAGGGAGTTTTCAATGCCAAAGACTTCTTAATCTTGAATATTTTCCTGGAAATCTTAGACCCCATCATCAAGATTAACTCCTGATTTTTAAGTTCATTGTCATCAGGTCATTATCGCAACTAACCTTTCTACCTGCACAAATATGTTTTATATCATGACAACAGATCTTACAGGCTGTTCTCCTATTCCACAGTCCACAGTTTATGTATAGACACTTCAAAATTTAGAAGACACCAAGACTGGTATGTTAGGGACCACGGCACCTGAAACAGAATATAATGCAAAATCCTATTGATTGTAAGGTCAAGGCAATCCATTAGATGAAGCCAAGCGCTGCGAAGACAAAAAAAGATGAAGATCGTGTTCTATTGCAAGGCGCTGCACAATGGGCCAAAAAAGGAAGCAAGGAGCTGGCACAGTGCCAGGTTGTAATCGCTGTCGTAATATGAGGGTGGAGGCTTGTAGCATAATCCACAACCAATAACAGGATAGGATTTCTGAAATGACAAACGTGTTCTGTTTCTTTTGTCAAAAAACAATGGGAGAGGATTATCGAGAAAGGTGCAAGTACACCTTTTCAACATTGCAGACTTGAGCAAACTACAGTTTGGGTATAACTCGGAGCACAAATTACATTTGCAACTTAGGGTGGAACCAGGTCTTCTTAAAATATCGTCATCTCAGATTCAGCATCTTTCTTTCCTAACAGTTGCAAAAATTCTCCAAGGATTATTACCAGAAATAGCTTCTTCTTCCATTCCTGGCAGGTTGGAGAATCTGTGTATCCTTGTAGACGCATGGTGAATGGTGATATCAAAGGAAGCTGTGTAACGGCAACACGCTTGTTCTGTTTGAAGATCAAAGCCACGCTGAAAACAGAAAGCCGAGACTGATATTGGCAACGTTCCCTTTGACTTGAAAGCAATTTTACCAATAGTCTAGTTAGCCATTCTGTTTCCTTTTTATGTATAGGACAGAGAGTAAAAATGTGACAGGATAACATAAGTGTGAACTGATGGAACATAGAAAGGGGTGCGTAATTATTTCTAATTCAATGGAAATGTTTTCTTTATCATTCACAACTTCATGATAAAAATGATATCATGTTTGTTGCTGATGAGAAACGAAACCTTTTTCACAGGTCTTTCAATCATAATCAGCAACTATTTTTTGCAACATCCCGGATTCAAACCCTAGATGGATGTAAGACCCTATGGCAAATTGCTCGCCTTAATTTCCACATGATGCCTGTTTGAAGACGAAGAGCTTATGAACATCTCTTGGAACAGGCATGCAGCTACAGGGGTATAGAAATATGAAGTTTGGTGATCAATTTGTAAAGTGATATCAACAGATCAGTACACAATAACTCAACAAGATTCCTATTCTTAATAATGATA
>NMRB01002101.1:95966-126829 GCA_002633025.1 Notospermus geniculatus | reverse complement strand
CCAATTTTTCATTCTTATAATCTAGTTTAACCTCTTAACTAATCACCCTGTGAAAATGGGTTTTGTCACTTTATTATAAATAATCAAAAATTCATTTGGGACAATTCAACCTTAAAGCCCCACAGTATTGAATTTTACGATATTTTCAAAACGTTAGGAGAGTGCACATACAGGTCCCATAGCCTCGTGAAGGTCCCCAAAATGCTTGCCTGATACACTTCACAGAATCCAGGCCTAGTTTTCAGCACGCATTGGAAAAAACTGCAGGGAGAGCTCTAATGTATTCTGACAGAGCGTAGTACATTTTACACTACGCTGACGTCGTGACGTCGTGCGAGAATCGCGGCGATGATTTGCGTTTTTCACATTCAATACAGTGGGGCTTTAAGTATACAGCCCCTTTCAAAGATACTTCACAAAATTTCATTAGATATAATAAAATGCCCCCTTCTCTGCTCCCTTTGCCACTTCTGGCACATTTGCGCGGTCACACTCAGGGTCCTTAAAGGTTAAAATCGTGCACATTCTCTGGAACCCATATGGTTTCATGTCTGAAGGTCCTTGCACTGCACTCAAAATCTCTACTCAAAATGGGAACATGCCACAAAGTTTCTTGTTCTTTACATTACAACAATCATGAGGCACAGTAATCCTAAAGGCACTTCTGTGGCAGTTAGGGATCGTCTCCAAATTGTTTTCGTTTCAAACGCGTTTCAAACGTATGTCAATATCGTTTGAAAATCATTTGAAATTTTTATACTTCAACGAAACTGAAGTGATTTTCCAACGATTTTCCAAACGGTTTTGAAACGAATTCTCCCCAAACGAAAACCAAACGGAAAGTACCAAGCGAATTCCGCAACGAAGTGCAAACGTTTTTGTTCCCAACGAAAATGAAACGTTTCATGCACCGAATGAAATTCAAACGTTTTTAGCGCCGATCAGAATGCAAAACGTTTAAGGTTGGCATGATGCAAACGTTTCTTGTGCTTGGAAGAAAACGTTTAAAGTTGTTTGAAACGCATTGCAACGTTTGTCTCGCTCGACAAAATTCAAAAACGTTTTTCTGAAGAATATCAAACGAATATTTCGTTTGGGATCAAACGAAATTGCAACGAAAATGCAGGCCATGTCAAACGTTTTTCAACCAGTTCTCAAACGAATTTTTTCGTTTCAATTTCGTTTATGAAAAGTCGTTTGAAATTCATTTAAACGAATTCCAAACGTTTGTATTTTGGAGACGATCCCTTAGAAAAAGGGTAATTTTTCTAACTTTGGTGACTGAAAAATGGGGGGGGGGGCACAGGCCGGATGTGATGTGCCCCCTGGATCCGCATCTGTCTGTTGACAATGTTTTTGAACTACTGCTTATCCGGCGCGCGCCCCCATTTCGGCCAACAAATCTGTAAAATTGACCGTGAAATTATGAAATTTGGAGCAAATCATTGAAATTCACCGCAGATTTCAATGTTTCTAGCACAGTCACGCCCCTCTTTTCCGAAATCGTGGATCAGCCCCTGTTTACTATCTTGTGTATTTTATTAAAACCACTCCTCTCATGCTTAATGTCAACAAACGCATAAACACAAACCACTCCACTTTTATAAAATAAATGGACAATCCAGAAAAAATTTTAAAAAATAAAAATAAAAACAATATGGACGACTAATATTTATCGAAGTACCGGGTATTGAGCTTTAAAAACATTCATGTTTCTATTTTGATGGAACGCCCTGTGCAATATGCTAATATGTCCCAGTTTTCACCATTTTGTATCTCGTACAATTAGGCCTAACTAATATTTGATGCAAACAATAATAAGCCCAAGGGGTTTGGAAACATTGGAGTATTGATAAATGGTTCTCCCTTCGCCCCAGACACAAACTTGTTCTTGGACTGAAAACATTGCGTGAGGTCCGTTCCATCATCAATCATATTAATTCCATCGATTTTTCACACGGACAATAAATTTCTTGGGGAAGAAAAATGCACTTTTACTTTAACGGATTATATGCTGCTGAATTGACAGATATTGCAAATTTTTTCCTAGTGATTGATTGTAAATTGCGTCGATTTAATGGCGACAGGCTGAACTAATTTGAGCGGCTGGTCAGAGTATTATAGGCAAGATTGGATTATTATGGAATAGATTTGCTGGAATACATCTGATTTGGTTAAGATTTGATTAAGGAAAATCCTAGATGGACAGTTCAGGGAATACTTGTGCAATGGTGCAAAAGAAAGTGAGGTTCACCATCGATGAAGTAAGTGTCTGTCTTATGTCGACGATGAACTAGAATGGCTGAGAAATGGGAGATGTTGCTGCCATTATGCTGTCAGGGCGACCTTCCAATGTCGCAGAACAGGCGACGACTGACTTTTCAGGGTCACTTTGCGTCTTATAGCCACGACTGCGCGGAACAAATCAGTCGCCGATATGGTGTGGACTGCAGTTGCATCTCACCTCTGCAGCAGTCGGCATCCGTCGCCGATCAAAAAGATCACAAATCACAAGAGTTGTCCAGTTCAACTTCTGTGCCAGACCTGAACATCTTTTCCAAACAAGGCCATCGACGGCGTCTTTAGCCTTGTCCCAATCATGTCATCTTTTGCGTTAACTCATAAATTATAAATGAATCTAACCCCAACTTGACGCCACCTCCGAGCCAATCAGAACTCGTGAAACAAATCGCCGTTCGGCACTTTCTCTTCTCTTCCTGCACACATTTGTAACACGGATTTTGATTGGCACGTCGATTAGCCTACGCACACCGATGATTGGCTGGGCGCTGAGCTCCTCAGAAGTGGGAAATGTGATGGATTCAAAATCTCAGGCACTTTCTAGTAGAGATCCCAGAGGGATCTCTACTCTGGGATCGCTACTAGAAAGTGCCTGAGGAAGACCCCGGTAAAATTTGCAAAATTCAGAGACGACTTATGTTTTCTATCATTTTGTGTGTCGTTTTTTGTGCTCTACAGTACAGGTCACAATTGACATCCAGGCACGGATCCAGGGTTGACAGAAAGGGGGGGCGGGGGGCGGCAGACAACGAAAGCAGGAAGCCGAAACGGGGGTCTGGGGGCCCTCCCCCAGGAAAATTTGACAATTTAAGTGCTTTTAGATGCATTTTCCTGGCATCTGAGGACAAAATACTCGAATTTTTTATGTGATTGAATTTTTCTTCCAAAAAAAAATCATTGCTCTGCCAAAAATAGGGGGGGCGTACGTCCCTTCCGCCCCCCTCTGGATCCGTGCCTGATCCCTGCAACTTCACTTAAGTTACTCATAAGTTACGCGTAACTCACGGCTTTGGTTTCGCGTAACTCACTGTGTAACTTGCCAAAATCGTGTAACTCGCCTCGTAAATCACTGCGTAGCTAGCGAAATTCACGTAACTCACCTCGTATGTTACGTGTAACATAGCTCGTGAGTTGTTGCGTAAGTTACGCGTAACTTACGCGAATTTAGGGATGTCAATTGTGACCTGTACTGTATGTTGGATACCCCAAGGTTTAACGATGGAGAAAATTTGATAGTATCACAACAATTTTCATAATACTTGCATATTAGATTTTTCAAATATCAAACAGAGAACCGCTCAAGTGCTTAATAACTTACCCTTCAATTTCAATTGCCCAGTTTATGGATCAATTAATCTCCTTTCGAATGGTAAAGGATTTATTCATATAATTGAGAAATAAGTCTGGACGATTTATACGAATTTGAATGGACGAATTTTCTACATAAAATCTTATTCTGCATAGTAAATGATTTAATATGCTGCCATAACACAGGTCATTAATGCATTTTGTTCAATATGGTTTGAACCCTTTATTCCTGGCACACTTGTTAATGTACTCTATGTTAAAGGGCAATCGTCACAAATCAATGCAGTCGACTCTGATCAGACACCATTCTTATCATCTTCCCACTCTATAGTCGGGACATTCGTATCCATTAAGGACGACATCTGTCAGTGTCCCACGCCCCTCCCAAAATCTCAAAAAAAGTCTCGAGGTTTGTTTGCCACTGTCTGCCATCCTGTTTGCATGTTGTTTTCCCCTCCATTTTTCCCTCACACTCCCTGTCACATTTAGTTACCCTGATGATTTCTCACTGGGTGATACAGTGTACCCTTTCTCTTTTGGAATCAGATCTGTCCTCTCACAGTGGACCCTCCCCCTTCCATTCCATTACAGAAAAAGCCGGTATTTGTCCAGGATTATTCTGCTTCCATTACAAGATGTCCGTGTTTAATAAGTCCGGTTCTCAATAAATCCGGATCTATTAGGTAAGCTCGGATAGCATGGCCGAGTATACTCCTAATCATAGCCGAGGATACTCCTAATCATAACCGAGGATACTCCTGATCACATGTGGATCAAGACCGGTGTTTTCTCTTGTGGAATGGCAATAAGTCCGGGTCTGTTTGTAGTATTATGTTCGGCTACAGGTGGCTTAAGATCGCTTGCGACATTGCACATGCTCAAAAGTACCAGAACAATATAGCGGTTCACTCCAGGTATTGCCATCTGTAGCCGAATCTACGAACCTGAAATCCTGTAGTGGAAGCGCAAGCTGTGAAATATCCGGTCTTATTTATACAGTATACGGATAGACACCGGTACTATCCGCCACGGATTACTGACGACTACGTACGACTACGATAAGATCAGTGCATAATGCATGCATCGAGTTGCTGCCACATGTAGTCGTCAGTAATACTGACGACTACATGTGGCAAAACCCGTGGCGGAAATCTATTAAGACCGGGTGAAAACAGTTAATGTTATGGAAGCACAGCTTAGTTCAGCAAAAGGGCCTGGCTATTCATCAAATCATATTCGGCATTTCATTCGTCAATGACTGCAGCAAATATATTACCATTTTAGGAGTTCAGAGAGGATAATTTGCAACTTTCGTGTCATGAACTACCTTTCGAAAAGTATTACATTTTTTTGTGTTTACGTAATTTGATAATCTTCTGCATTCTTTTCAGCCCAAAAAGGGAAAGGGAAAGAAATCAGCCAAAAGTAAAAGTGCCAGAACGAGGGGTAAAAGCGGCAGCAAACGGGGAAAGAGCGGAAAAAGGAGCAAGTCGGCAAAATCTCTAGGATCGGCTAAAACAATAAAACCACCGGTGGACATGATGAGCCAGCCTGCGATGGATAATCTGTACTACATAGCGCACGGTCCGGTGGATGCGCTGGAGATGAGGGGGTTTGGGTATTCAGGGGGTGGCGGCGGGAAGAAGAAGAAGGGAAAGAAAAGTGGGAAAAAGAAGAAGAAGAAGTGATGATGCTATTTATCTTAGGAGTTCAGAATCAATAAAGATTCGATTTACCTCTGTATGGTAGACAGATGTTCTCTTGTGGGGCAGCCTTATTCTCAACAAGAGGTAAACTTCCTACGCAGTTGTGAGTCGCGCCCCCTTCGGTTTACCCGCTCTCCACAACTGCTTTACTTCGTGGAAGTCGCCGCGTTTGGTCAACAGATGGCGTCAGGGCCTGGTGCGAGTTTTACAGCCTATCAGCACGCTGCTTTCAGAACTCTTTGGCCCGTTGGCAACGGATGTTCTTGTGCTACCATGGCTACGAACCGCTCGGCCAATGAAAAAGTGTCTCAGGCCAGCTTGGTTACAGATTGCTCGGCGCGCTCATTGGCCGACGCTCTCAGCGCCATCTGTTGACCGAACGCGGCGAATTTTACGAAGTTTAGCAGTTGTGGAGAGCGAGTAACCGAAGGGGGCGCCGTACACAACTGCGTGGCAGGGAAAATGTTTCTAAAATCTCAACATCTCAACATGTCAACATTTCAGCTTTCCAAATCGGACCCCTCTGAAACGTGTTTCACAGGTGTCCAATGGGTCCGTGGAGCCTAAGGGATGTAAATGAATGGGGTACCGGCAATTTTAAAAGGTGGCGCTGATCATCAACCTGGTTAAAACGCAAGTGCGCATGCTTTGTGATTGTTGAACGTCATCAGGCGTTGTGGCGTCATTCACAACCCATGACGTCGATCATTGGCCTGTCGTTTACGCTAAAATGGTCAACTTTATCGATTAAATTCATCATGTTCCCGCAGAGATTTTTGCTCAAAAGCAATAAGATATATTTTAGCAGTTCTGTACTTAATGACAGAAAAGTAAAATCAGAAATTGAGTGCAATGTTTTAGTTTTATTTGGCCTAGAAACAGGGTGTGCTATTTTATTCACGTCAGTACATATCACCGACAATAGGTGGCAGCACCGCAGGCGTCCGTGGATAGAGAACCAGTGAGTGAGTGTTTACAACTTCGGCATCTAACTCCTTTAAGTCAAAGTGTGATACTTATCTTTTGTGTTGAACAAAGGTGATACTTATCTTTTGTGTTGAACAAAGGTAAGTGTCATACTTATAATTAAGTAGTTTTATGAATATGGGCCCAGGACCCATATTCATGACACTTATCTTTTGTTCAACACAAAAGATAAGTATCACACTTTGACTTAAGTATGTTTATGAATACGGGTCCTGTCCAGGACCGGTATTCATAAAACTAAGTCAAAGCAGACCGAAGATATACACTCTTAAGCAAAGTGGTCTGAACAAGTGGTGTTCAATATGCTCCTTAAGTTGTGTGGACCACTCATAATCAAATTTTTAACTGAGACACTTCCATAGGCAGTCTTAACTTAAGATAAAAAGTTTTATGAATACCGGTCCTGGACCCATATTCATAAACATAGTCAACGTGTGATACCGGCGGTACTTATCTTTTGTGTTAAACAAAGGAAAAGTGCCACACTTAGACTTAAAGCTGACCTATCCGCACAAAAAGCCCCCATGCGACGAGCAAGAGAATTGCAAATCGCCCTGCAATCACCTCAGAACGAAGGCTCAGAACATGATATACCCCACGACGCCAGGAGGGCGCCACCTTATTTGTCTTCGAGCTGTGGAGGTGTCAACATCCTCTGGTGAGCTACTGCTGAACACTTTTTTTGAAGAAAAAAAATGTTGACCACGCTGGGGATCGAACCCGCGCCCTGTTATCTTTGTTCCACCGTCTTGCCCATTCGGCCACCGAACCTGTTGGAAGACAACTCATGTTTTCTCTTATTGGTACTATTATTACGCAAGTCGAATGCCTACGTCTATGAGAAACACAAACCATGTCTCTGTCAGCTGGCTCGTTGGCCGAGTGGATAGAGTGGTGCATTACATATCAGAAGATCAACGGTTCGAATCCCGTCTAAATGATTACCGGTACAATTTTTTTTCTTTGAGTAGTGTAAGAGGTATCCGGAGATGTTGACAGCTCTGTTGCCTGAAGGCAAATAAGGTGGCGCCCTCCTGGCGTCGTGGGGTCAATCATGTTCTGAGCCTTCGTTTTGAGGTGCTTGCAGGGCGTGTGCAATTCTCTTGCTCGTTGCATGGGGGCTTTTTGTGCGGATAGGTCAGCTTTAAGTAGTTTTATGAATACGAGGCCTGCAGAAGAACCTCTTTCTGTATTTCTCATGAAAATAACTTTCAATGTGGAATGAAATCTACTTGTTTCCTGTGAAAGAAATTGTGTCCAAGATATGGCCTGGTAAATACCCTAAGGTTTTCATACATTCACTCCAGACCATCTTTAGTTTGAAATCAAGTGAACTGGTCTGAGAAAATTACTCAGTAATGCATGGAATCTTAGTCTGTTTACCCACGAACTGCAGAGTGTCGTGTTCAAATTGATCAGCTGTGGGACAAATAGAACATTATATCCCTTACTTGGAGGGAATTCTTTCAAAGTAAAAAAAAATTGTCATACATATGCAAAGTTGATGCATTCACTAAAAGAACTGTGCACCTTCCAACCTCGTTCCCAGGGGTCGTTCGCTTTCTGACAATATGGCGGTCGCGTCACTAACCCCTGGCATCAGCTTTGGATTTAACGCACGTGATTTCCTGGATTAGCAACCGAAGCTGATTCCAGGGGTTAGTGAGCGAGTGGTCCGAGGTTGTCTGAGCGAACTATACCCCTGGGGACGAGGTTGTGCACCTTCAGCACATGATTTTCAAAATTGACTTTCACCAAATTTGTGTGCAGTGTTAAAATAATGTCCTTCCAAGAGGTGCAGTCTTGTTATCTTTCATTGCCAGAGCCTTTCACTTTTACTGAACTTCCAAAACTGGTGCATATTTGACAATCTATGGGCATATCAAGTAACGGACCAAGAATTATCTTGTTTTGGTTTTTCTCGGTGTGTTAATGCCGTTAGCAACCATCGTGATTCTCATTGGTGGACCAATCGGCTGGAAGACTAACTTGCTTTAATGGTGGGACCGTTTTCACAACACCTAGGTATAGGACTTGCAAATCCATAATGAGAATGATGTGATTTGGACTATTTTTGAGCACTTTCGGCGTTGTTTTTCACCATAGCACTTAACTTTATAGGTCACATGTATTTTAGACACCAGGGGCCTGTTTCATAAAGTGACTTTAAGCTATGGTACTACATGTATTAACTTCAATGCATTTTCCATTTGGTTAAAGGCACCATTAGTTTAAGTCACTTTATGAAACAGGGCCCTGCACTGTGGAATTTATGTAGCAGACTGAAATGAATAACATTTTAATGATAAGTTAATTCAGTTGATTAGCCTTTGGGCAGCTCCATCGATATTTGCAAAGGTGATAATTTCAATTTGTTGGTGTTAGAGAATTCACGAGCTCTGTCCAAATCCAAGCAAGCTGTCCCAGAGCTTATTTGAATTTAGCAGCACTCTAGTTTAGATAGTATATTTTGTGCCATATACTTATAAGGGCCTATGAATTTTTTATTGTTGCTTATTATGTGAAGAGAGATACATTTTTGCTGGATTATGTTAAAAAGACATGTTATATTGGCTATACAAGTGTAAATAATTGTTGTTCAGTCGGTCAAGCATGTTACAATCCATACTGCAGCGTGTGTGCAAGGAATATGTTCACGTATCAACTTGAATCAAGAAAATGAAATTACAGGGGTGTAGCTAGCGGGGGGGNGGGGGGGGGGGGGGGGGAAGAGGCCCCCCAGAACAAATAGGGACAAAACAACTTTTTCCTCTAAAAAAGGTCATTTTCCCTCTTCAAGCCAAGTTTATTGTAGTGTCAGATGTAGGGAAAATGCATCTGAGATGACATAAATTTTCTATTTTTTTTCTAGAGGAGGGCCCCCAGAACCCCCCTCTGGCTTCACCCTCCAGACTCAACCAATTTTTGCCCCCTAGACAATAAAAGCTAGCTACGCCCCTGGCTTAATCATATATGCAAGTAAACCTTTATCCATGGCCAATTTTTTTGAAACACTCCATATTCGTGTGCGATCCGAAATTATTGGTCTTAGAAGCAGTACGAATTTGAACTACTTTTTGTTGCCGGTATCTATTTTGTATAAATCTCGATGCTTCCGTCCTTAGAGGTGATGTTTTGTACGAACGTCTGTCAATTTCTCTGTATTTTTAGACGTGCAGATTTACAAAATTGTAAATGTTTTAGTTCTATGGATAAAATAAAATATTATCAGAAGCCAATCGTGGTAGGTTATTTTCTAAACTTGATGGAGAACTAAATGATATTTTTTCAGAGGGCTAGAGGACAATTCGTCCCCAGACAGTTCGTCCCCAGGTAATTCGTCCCATAGGACATTTCGTCCCCGGACAATTCGTCCCTGGACAATTGACAATTTGTCCCCAGACAATTTGTCCCCAAGGACAATTCATCTCCAGACAATTCATCCCGGGACAGATGAATTGTCCTAAGGGACGGATTGTCCAGGGACGAATTGTCTCGGGATGAATTGTCCATGGGGACGAATTGTCCATGAGGACGAATTGTCCTATGGGACGAGTTGTCCAGAGATGAATTGTCTGGGGACGAACTGTCCATGGGATGAATTGTCTAGAAATGAATTGTCCGGGGACGAATTGTCCCAAGAGCCTTTTCAGAAATGCGATTACCCGGTATTTAAGAATGGACCCAACTGGTGATCAAATCAAGTCCCAGTTATTTAGGCTTCACTCCTCGGAACAGCTCTTCTGCATGTGAAACACAAGGATCTGGTGTAGGCCTAATTGGAATTTTCTCAACCAGCTTCTTAGAATGACGACAACTAAACATTTTGAAAGCTTTTGGGGGCACATCTTAACCCCCTGTTCTCAACTGTGTCTAAAGAAATAATGCCAATGGCATTGTGCCTGCTTGGCTTGACAGCATGTTGTTGGAAATCAGCAGCAGCAATGTGTGATTTTCGTTTTGGCCCCCTTGTGGTAAAGTCAGCAATCACATTTTGCCGAAAATTTATCTGAGTTGCTGTCAAGCCAAGTGGTAGATAGTATGTGCAAAGTTTAAAAGCAACAGTTCAAACCAATACAAAATGTGTAAAGTTCGTAATTGCAGACGAACTTTGACCTCTGTGACCTTTAAAAGTAGGTCAAATCAATAACTCAAGTACATGTATTTTATCATGTATCCTCATTAGATAAACCCATGATAAAAATTTGACTAAGATCCGTCACTTAGTGAGGGTGATCACTTTGTATATACATGTACATGTAGTTTTTGCCCCCTAGTGACAAAGTCAGCAATCAGATTTGGGTGAAATTCCATGTATCTGTGAGTTGCTGTAGCCTGGAGGTAGACATGTGCAAAGTTTAAAAGCAATAGCTCATACCATTACAAAATGTGCCAACTTTGTAATTTCCAGAGGAACTTTGACCTCTGTGACCTTTAAAAGTAGGTCAAATTAAAAACTTGAGTAATATGTTATGTATCCTCATTAGATGTACCCATGAAAAATATTTTATGAAGATCAACCTCTTAGTTAGGGAGAAAGAGTACTTTATGTGATTTTGGTTTTGGCCACCTAGTGGCAAAGTCAAGAATCATATTTCACAGAATTTTGTCCGTAACTTGCTATAACCTAGAGATACATAATAAAAAAAAATGTGCAAAGTTGCAACGCGATAGCTCAAACCATTATCAAAATGCTGCACGCTTTGGGCCTACTGCAGCACATCAGAAAGTTTTGAGATGACCCCCGCCCGCCACGCCCACCCGATTCGTGACCAGGAAGAAGCGTGCTGCATGCTGCTGGGATGATATGACCCACCATACTGACTAAAATAGGACAGTATGGTGGCAGTACAGTTTCGTGTTCATTTTATTTGGACGCCAATTTTTATTTTCCCCGATGAAAACTGCGTCAAAACTGACGACCAACTTTCACTTGCTAATTTTCTCCCGAAGTTTGTTAACAAATAAAGCGGGTTCATTGGCACACGGATTTTGTCCGATTCAGCAGGGGCCTGTTTCATAAAGCGACTTTAAGCTAATGGTACCTTTAACCAAATGGAAAAAAAGTGCATTGAGTTAATGGAACCATTAGCTTAAAGTCACTTTATGAAACAGGCCCCTGGTCCGTAAAAAATCGAACAAATTGACTTTTGCGTTGTCGTATCCGGGAAACAAGGGGCAAACGGACTGAAAACGGACCGGATCCGTGCGCCAATGAATCACGCTTGATAACGACAGGCACAGTCCAGAGACAGGCGGGAGTCAGGCCATGGACAGACACTATTCTACTTGCGCCCCCCCCCCTTCGGCCAACAAATCAGTAAAATTGACCGTGAAATTCTGAAATTTGGAGCAAACCATAGAAATTCACCGCAGATTTCAATCTAGCACAGTGTGTCCCCTCTTTTCCGAATTGTGGATCCGCCCCTGCCTGGAGCAGTGGGGACCACAAGGGATTTCATTAAAGCGCACATTATCGGGCGAGTTTCGCACTGGGGATTGTTGATGCGTTATATAATCGGCCCCCCTCTCTGACCCACAATCATCGATTGAGGTCATGGTGAACGAGTTTTCGCAACATAACGTGGTATATCAGGAAGGTCAATTTATGCCATTGTATTCCATTCACTACGATATGTATACTCGAAACCCGGACTCGAAATAATGGGTCTATAGGCCTAGGTATTAATGATATAGTTAGTACCGTATTAACAAAGTATTGATCTTGTAGTTCGTCTGAAAAGGACCGGCACCTTGCTGGGGGAAGCTTCAGGATTTCGCAAACCAGCCACTGTAAGTTATATTCGACGCTTAACGGCTTTTACCAGAATTTTACGCACATCAGTCGGCCTACACTCTTAGCCAAAAAGGTTCTTTAGGGGTTCTTTGTGCCACACCAGAGGAACCCCAAGGTTCCATATAGAACCTTCTGTAAAGAACCCGAGAGGGTTCCATATACAGAACCTTTCTGTCGCCAAAGAACCCATAAAGGTTCCAGAACCTCTCAGGGTTCTTAAACAACCCGAGGGGATTCTCATGGTGTGGCACCAAAGAGCCTTTTCGGCTAAGAGTGTACAAGCGGAGCTGGGGCCTGTTTCATAAAGACTTTAGGCTAATGGTACCATTAACTTCAGTGCATTTTCCATTTGGTTAAAGGTACCATTAGCTTAAAGTCACTTTATGAAATAGGACCCAGGGAATTGTAAACATTTAGCAGACGAAATGCCGGCGAAAGATCCAACCGTTGTCTACGTCATGAAGACAAGACCTGGAAATAAGGAATGTACCGGTATGCTCCTGCAAAGTCTCTTAAAGGGGAATAAAACACTGCGGCTTGTGAGGGGTTCCAAGGGACTAAATGTTAAGGCTTCTTTGGCCGTGAAGACGTTGAGATTAGACGGAGCGGCAGAGGGACAGGAAGACGTGAAATTTACGTCAGACGTTGGTGCGTCTGCGGACGGTGGCGCCACCGGTGAGAGGGATACGGATGATGTTGGAGGGATGGTGCGTGAGGGCGATGAAGACGTTTTAGCCGCTGCAGCACAGGAGGCAGAGCTCAGGTACATGGAGACGAGGACGACTGAGGAGGCGGAGGAGTCAGAGGAGATAAGGTGAGTGGTGCTGGAATAATAGATAGTTTTCGCAAGCCCCCGAAACGCCGACGCGAACGTCTATCCTATTGTTCGCTGTTCTCTTCGTCGTATCGAACAATGGGATTGGCGTTCGCGTTGGCGTTTCGGGGGCTTTGCGAAAACTCCCTATTTTTTATTGCCTCCGGTCCGCCAAGGCCCCCCCCCACACACACACACACACACAAAAGATCGACGGAATAAGCCGCGACGTGACAATGGGGAGGCACTGACCCACGTGTCCAGGGGCGTAGCTAGCGGGGGCGGCAGGGGGTAAATGCCCCCAGAGCAAAAAGGGTCAAAGCCAATTTTTCCTATAGAAATTCATTTTCCCTCTTGAAGCCAAGATATTTTGGTGTCACGTGTGGGGAAAATGCATCTGAGAGGATGTAGATTTTCAATTTTTTCTGGGGGTCTCCGACTTCGCCCTCCAGATTCAATCAATTTTGCCCCCTCGGTCATAAAAGCTAGCTACATGTACGCCCTTGTACTGGAGGCATTTTCATTCATTACACGGGAATATGAGCATATAAAACATGCACCATGAATGCGACCGGTGTAACATCCGCCAATGTTTCTTGTGTCAGTGTTTCCCCTTATAGATCGACGCGTTTCTCTGTGTGTCACCTATTGTCAAGTCGCAGTTCCGTCAGACACGGGGAACACTAACAGATGGGGAACATTCACAAACGTTACACCGGGATTTGAATCTCCGCCAACATCGTAACTAGGCCTACAAGTGCATATTTTCATTGGTAATTCACGGATGCACTTATTCCCCAATATTTCCCCATGTTCAGTCCGGCTGGCAGTTATTAGGGATGTTTAGAAATCAAACGATAAACGTAAACTTTACGACAACGTTATTTTTCATGACTACACATTCACAGATTTTATATTCCATTTTCGGTACGAAAATAACTTTGTCGTTAACGTTACTTTTATCGTTTGATTCCTAAACCTCCCTATTGAGCCCAGCCTCCCCCCACTATCGTCGATTACGGGGAGTGAATACCGTTTTTTTCACAGACCGTTTTTTTCACAGACACCCGACACACATCAGCCAGCCTGCAATGCTTCTGCATTTCATTATGGTGTCCTGATTGCCTGGAACTATTTGGTTGTGTAAGTTTTCAATTACCCCGCTATATACTCTTGTCTAAACTTTTTAAAATAGCTACATAATCATCAGTAAATTCATGCGCGTTCATGACCCACCAATTTCACCGAGTTTTCGAAAAGCCCCCGAAACGCCAGACGTGGACGTCTATCCTTTTTCCGGTGCTCTCTTCGTGGCAACGAACAGTGGGTTTGGCGTTCACGTTGGCGTTTCGCGAGCTTTGCGAAAACTTCATGCAGGCGCGGATCCGGGGGGCATCCTGAGAATCTCAGGTCATTACGGTCGTACCCCTCCCTCAATGAACCAAGCGCGAAAAGGGAACGGACCGGTTGTGAAGACAGGGGTTCGAGGATGGGGGCACANGTTACCAACGTTAGAAAAATTGCCCTTTTTCAATTCGGTGGCAATTTTCACAGAACTGCCTTGTAATTTGTCCCTCAGATGCTGGGAAATCGTGCCAACGGCCTTCTATCTCAAAATTTTCTGGCGGAGACCCCAGACCTCCCAACTGTGGCTTTGCGTGCGCTTTCGGCGCTCGCCTCCATTGGTCCGCATGTGGCCCTTCTGTGCCTCCCTCTTTACCACAACCCCTGGATCCACACTGCGATGCCGATGTACCATTTGTCATGCAGTGTTTTCATGTATGTCAGTTTTCTTCTTGTTTGGGAAACGCTGGCGGATGACACGTTTCTCTTCGTGTCCAAAAAACAGCACAAAAACGACACACAGTTCACACTAAATCGGAAAGTCGTCTCCGAATATTTCGCAAATTTTCGACCCCAATCGGGGTCTTCCGCAGGCGCTATGTAGAAGAGATCTCAGAGAAAAATTCTGGGATCTCTTCTACACAGCGCCTGAGGAAGACCCCGATTGGTTTCTCTTTGTGTCCTGTATTGTTAAGTAGCTTATTCCAGTTCAGACAGCCTACACTGGAAAGATGGAGAACATTCCCAGAAGTTACACCGGCTTATGAGAAGACGAAATTACACTTCCCTCACAATCCTATCGGGAATCCTATGCTCAGAATGAAAAATTCCCGCCACTGCCCCCCGCCCCGCCCACTTGATATTTTTTCTCAATCTTCCGCATCACTGAAATTTTCACTAGGGTCTACTAAAATTTCTAAATACAATGGTGTAGGTAGGCCCAAGTTGGGTCCTGAAATTTTCACTTGGGTCTATTAAAATTTCTAAATAGGTAGGCCTAAGTTTGGTCCTGAAAAAAGCAAGAGTCCATATTAAAAGCTGCCCCAACCCCAAGTGCGGCTCACTTTTACCATGCCTACTCCTAGGCCCTATAGGCCTACCCTCTTTGCATCCAAATTCACACAGAATAGAAAGGATTTAATTAGTTATCCAGTGCTCTGAATTTAAAAACATTCCTTTGATCTGATCCGATCTAAGTAGGCCTACTGCGAATTGATGTTGGAGTCGCCCCCTCTCATGCCTTGCATCTGCTGTTTCCTGGGATTCCCAGGTATGACAGCGTTCTATTTTAAGACCATGACGTCTCTCATGTGATTCCATTCAACCAATGAAAGGAAAGTTCTGTACCGCGTCCCCATTGAAACGTGGGTCGAGGTTGAGAGGAAACACTATCACTGAGACCAAAACGTTTGCGAGTTTTGTAAGATTCTTGCCTTTTTCTGCGAAATCGAAGCTGTCAAAAATCAAATGAACGATTCGGGAATCGATTTTGATTTCGAGAGTCTCTTACAGCTGCCCGATGTAAGCGACCCAGAAGTTTTGCTGCCACATTTTGATGGCGAGTTCTATGAAATCAAAAGCAAACCCGACGACGTTCTTCCCAGGTAGGTCGTAGTACATGAGTAGTGAAATACAATGTATTATTGTAGTATATGTGCAGATAGTGTGACGTAGCATAGGCCCTTCAGTTCACTGGCGGTGACAGCCTGTGCCGTGGGGAGCAATGGCAATTGCCCAATGTCAATGAGTTGTTTGTGTCAGCCTTTCGGTGCGGTATAAGCCCCAAGCCCCAAGCTCAGCTGTGATCAGAGCTGAGAATGCCACATTCAAGTCATAAAGTCCTAAAACAAACAGTATGGCCTAGGCCACTCTTCTTTCTTGGAGGTGGGAAAGGCAGGTGTGACATCTGCCAGTGTTTCTATATCTCAGTGTTACCCCTTTTGTTTTCAAAACACTAGCAGATAGAACGACACGTTTCTCTATCCCTAGTCATAAAATTCACGACTTCGAATATTTGGGATATTCTACGTCGTGATTCAGCACTCCATGTTGTGTGGAGGAAATTCTCCCGTCTGAGAAGGGGTAAATGTTTTCACTGCTGGTGAAGCTCTGGAAGCAGGACATCATTTAAAAAGTATCCTATCATGAAGTTTCAATGTTCTAGATGACACTCCTACCGTTGCCCAAAAAATCTGNCAGTTCTTAGATTTTGAACTGCCTGATCGAGACATTCCTCCTGTTCAAGCAACAAAAAATTACAACATAATATCCCGTTTCGGGCACAACCTCCCAGTCGGGAGATGCAAAATCCCAATCGGGAGGTGATCTCCCGATGCGGCAAAAGTTCCTGACTGGTAGCATAGGCCCTTCAGTTCACTGGCGGTGACAGCCTGTGCCATGGGGAGCAATGGCAATTGCCCAATGTCAATGAGTTGTTTGTGTCAGCCTTTCGGTGCGGTATATAAGCCCCAAGCTCAGCTGTGATCAGAGCTGAGAATGCCACATTCAATTCATAAAGTCCTAAAACAAACAGTATGGCCTAGGCCACTCTTCTTTCTTGGAGGTGGGGAAGGCAGGTGTGACATCTGCCAGTGTTTCTATATCTCAGTGTTACTGTTACCCCTTTTGTTTTCAAAATACTAGCAGATAGAACGACACGTTTCTCTATGTCCCAGGCCTTTCCGTTTGACGGGCGCGAAAAGGCACGTGCTTCGCAAACAATAGAATTTCTATTGTTTGCGAGGCGCATGCATTTTCGCGCCCGTCAAACGGAAAGGTGTGATGTCCACTATCGTCAACAGGGGCGGATCCAGGATTCTGGTAAAGGGGGGCACAGAGGAAGGCCACAGGCGGACCGATGAAGGCGAGCGCCTTGGCGCGAAGCCACGAGGAGGGGGGGATGATTTCCCAGCATCTGAGGGACAAATTACAAAAAGGCAGTTCTGTGGCACTTTGAAAAAGGGCACTGCAATTTTTCGAGCGTTTTCAAACATTTTGAAATCTAAGGCTGTTGGTGCGATTCCCCAGCATCTGAGGGTCAAATTACAAGGCAATTCTGTGGCACTTTGAAAAAGGGCAGTTTTTCTAACATTGGTCACTGAAAAATAGGGGGGAGGCATATATGGGCCGGGTGTGCCCCCTGGATCCGCACGTGGTCAAGTTGCAGCTTTATACTGTCAGACAATTTTATATACTGTCAGACAATTTTAGGGGAACACTCACAGATGGGAACATTCAAAGATATTACACCGGCCACACTCGAAGGGCCCAGCCAGGGTTTTGATGCAAAGAGGGTGGATGGAAGTGATAGGTCTACAAGATACCCCTCCCCTATACATGTAATACCCTCTGAATGATAAAATAGACCTACCAATGTCAAATGAATGTAGCCCTTCCTTAATAGATCAAAAGGGACCTAAATAGGGAGGGCTTCTGGGCCCTTTGGTCAGCAGGGTTGAGCCAAAATAGAGGGTTCATGTCCTTTTTGGAAGTGCTGCATCTGGCACTACCCTGCATCGCTTCACACTCTTGTCTTTTGGGAAAATACATTGACGTCTACTTCACAATGGGTAATATGGAAAAAAACATGAATATGCTTTTACTATCTCTGTACAAATCATGATAAACAGGAAGTCAATTTCAAGAATCTTAGCAAATTTTCGACCCTAACCGGGGTCTTCTTCAGGTTGGCACTTTCAAGTCGAGCTACCAGAAGTGTACAAATCAAATTTATCTTGGGTCAAATGTATTTTGGGTCCTGCACAAAACTGAAGTCAATCGGAGCTGTCAGCCGCGTGTATTGCCAAAAGATGGCAGCAAAGTTCTAGCGGACCAATACACAGGAAAACCCACGTGATTAGTGCTCGATCAAGAATGAATGGGTCCGCTATATGCATTGGATTGGGCCGTAGTGACACCTATTGGTCAACTCACTGACAGCTCCTGATCTTCATTCATAGCACTCAATATCGTGACGACAACTGTCAAAATAATATCAAATAATATCAATCTTTATCTTTAGAACGACATTCGCTGATATAAGGGCAAGCAAAAAAAATTTTTAGTTTATCGTCCGAGTGGTTCTTGAAAATAGGCAAGGGGGGCACTTTTTATTTTTATTTTTTATTTTACTTTGGTACGAAGAAATTACAAAATCAACTCCTCCTGAGCATGTTATGTCACCACCCCGACCCTCCAAGACTGGATTTTGTCACAAAAGCACTGAAAATGCATTAAGAGAACGCTTTGGAAACTGTTGTTTACAGATGCTACCGCTTGGTGGCGCTGTGATACACGGCGCGGCGTGAAATTCAAACTGATAAAAAATAAAAATAAATTTGGCACGGCGCCGAAAATTGGCGCGGGCGGAGGACGATATACTAAAGATTTTTTTTGCGTGCCCTAAATCACAGTTTTTTCACCCCACTTGTAGAGTATATCCTAGGCCTTTGGCTTGATGGTGACTAACATTTCTAGTAATCAGGTCAGTCTATTGATCGCCAGTCTACCATATTATGCTGGCATAAAAATATGCAAATTTGCCGACTTTTATTATCATATAATGAAGAGAGGTCAAGGCCCTCAGCCCTTGGTATTTCACGGAAGTCGTGTGTGCCAGAAAAACATCATCTGACTTCATAAGTGCAGTTGAAGTGATTTATTTTTATCCTCTCCTGCATTTAGACTAGAATGACATCACCCAGAATGACGCTGCACTTTCTCTGCAGGCTCTCCACCCGTAATCAGTGGGAATGCTGCCGACTGAAGTGACAGCTCTATGTTGTACTACCGAGTACAGTATAATGGAAAGGGTTGCTGTTACAACAGTAAACCATGCTCCCACTGATCATATTCATGAGTAAAAATATTTTCTTCTTTCAGGAGCAGATCATATGCAGTCTGCAGATCAAGAATTTCGTGACTAAATAAACTATTGTTTCAATAGTTTCAGCCCCGGCTTCCTTATCTCTGCCTGAAATTTACTACAATATGGCTGAAAGATCAAATTCTAGACCCCTTCCGATAATGTAGGTCTACTAAATTACTATCCCCCTGATGCTCAGAATGATATGTAAAACTTATCTGATCTTTAGTACAGTTTAAAGTTTATTAAATTTAATCTAATCGAATGTTTGAAGCAGGAAGTAGGCCTACTGGAGTGTTCGGTCGATTTATGGGATAATATATTCGAATTTCATGACGTCTGATCAACGGCTTGACATTTCGTTGCACCAACTGGTGTTGACATGGACTGCTGGTGACATTTTGTAACCCAGTCCCGGCATATTGGCATTCATGATCCGCGGTAGGATCATGAATGGACTGGGTGGAATGATAGAGGTCACGAAAACTTTTTCGGCAGTCTGATCATTACGCCATGCAAAGACTCTGATTCGTATCAGAATTATCCATTTACATGTAAAAAATTACCAACTTCAAAACTTTCAAGAACTAGAAAGTTAGAAACCCATGACCCTTTCGTTGCGTGGGACCTGGCCACCAGGTCGTCATCCAAACCCCCACGAAATTTCCGTGGGACCCGGTCACCGGGTCACAGTTGTTTATTCAGTTTCTCTTCACTTCTTCATACAGTAAATTATGGAGTAATATAAGGTCATAAAAAAACTAAAATGGCCGCCGTAAGCTGGTGACCATAGGTGCTAGTAATGAAAGGGTTAAAATGCGTGGGTTGAAAACTTTAGAGGCATGGTATTGTATCTCTATGGCTAATAATTTGACTGCCAACGTAGAGGGAGCCACCTAGCGGCTGCCAGACTAACTTCAAAAATGCATTACAAAATGTACTATTGGGTCAATTCGCCGACAACGTAGTTATAGCCCCTGGGTTGGAGAGTGGCGCGGTGGTCCTTTAAGCGAAGTCGGCTGAAAACAATGAAATTACATATATATGTGTACATGTATCAATTACAATCTGCTGGGATTTAAGTTCACATTGTCAGGATTGCACCAGTTTAACTGTCTGCTTTCATTGTTTTTCATGTTTCATATCTGTGCTACTGAATTTAAAAAAAGTATGTGTAATCAGTTGGCATAAATACACTGGACTAAAAAATATGCCAAAGTTTGATCAATACATATTTTGGTCATTTCAATCGTTTTGACCTGTATTAATCAGATAATTTCTCATTATAGCACAGCATCTGACATTCCCAAAGATGTCCCAAATAATAGAGAAATTCCTTTGTACTTTATTGACTATAAAATCTCCATTAGGCCAAAATATAAATGTTCTGTTTCTGGTTACTGCACGCATCAGCTCTAAGCATTGCACATCAAGATATTTTTTTGTTCATTTTGAACGAAAGGGGCTGTTCATTTTCGTCACTTGAGGAATCTGTGTGATCCTTGGGAAAATGGAAAAAACTATGCACTTGCAAATTGCAGGGATTTTGTTATGCTGTACAGAATAATCCCTGCAATTTGCAGCTTCATAAGCTTTCTCCATTTTCTCAAGGATCACAACTCAGATTCCTCAGTTGATGATTTCTTAGACCCCCGCGCCATCTGGTGTGAACAAAATAAGTTACAACAAGCGAGTCGCTGAAAATCATCTGTAGAATTACTTTATCATTTCTATCTACTTCCACAATGATGACCGATAGACAATAGCAGTGTCAATGTCAAACGTTTAAAGGCCTCCAACAGAGAAATAAAATACATTTTATGAAATAAAAACTTTTGTAAAATAATTTAAAAAACCATCACCGCATCAGTTTTCTTCTGATCATGAAACCAGAAACAGAACATTTATTTTTTTGGGCCTTACTCACAATCATGACAATAACGCCACACTACATGGTGCAATTTCGTCTCTCATTTACATACAATACACATCGATTGTTATGTCGCCTTTGGCCATTGTGTAAAAAGCTGAAAATATGGTTTGATTTGATGCCGGAAGGCAATCATCCTCCCATAGCAGGGCTTTGGTCTCGCTCCTCTTCATACACTCTGTGTGAGTGGATGAAGAGGAGCCAGGTAAAAACCCCTGCTGTGGGAGGATAAAAGGCGATTGTCACACATTGACTGCATGGTGTTGGTGTCACATTACAGTGGGATTTGCGAGGCAGTCTAGGAAAACCCGTTGGATCTGGCATCTGAGGAAAGTGTTAATGGCCTTGGTGAACCCACACATTTTAATAGCTGAAATGTACTTTGTAACGGGTAAAAACAGTCGCAGATCAATGCACATTCCGACAGCCCTTGTTGATCGTTCAGCGACATCCGACGGGTGTTCCTAAAGCATGGCGCACACGAGCGACTAAAATGGGGGCGACTACCGATGCGACTACTACGTCGCCTGCGATAATTACCTTGGAGGTCGATCAATGATGTCATCCGCGACATCACTGATCTTCCAAGGAAGCATTTATCGCAAACAAGCCAACAAAAATTTTAAAAAACTGAAAATATGTTTAGTCGCTTCTGTGGTCGCCTAGAAAATCGCTCGAAAAATCGCTCGTGTGCGCCATGCTTAAAGCCTATTCATACTTCGATGCAAGACCATCGGCGTCCGACGCACGATCAAATCTGGACGCCGGCTTCGCGGAATTGATTCATAGTCCAGTGTACTTTAGCGACGGCGACACGTTATGAAATGACTCAAGTAATTACAGCCTCGCGATTGGACGCCGACCAAATCGCACGACTGGTCGGCGTCGAACGCAAGATTGCGCGACGGTCGCCTGCGATGGTCGTGCGTCGAAGTATGAATTAGGCTTTATACAGACAGACAGTGCCTGAGCAATTCTGCGTTCTGATTGGTCCTTGCAGTGGGGAATCCCTTGTTTGTTTACACTGCGAGTTTTACATTGCATCTGCTGCACACACAGAGGATGTGCTGCAGAAATCTGTACCCAACTTCCATCCTTCACATTGGCAAGGCCCGCAGCGCTCCTAGTGGAGAATCGGAAACCGAACTTTGTCTCGCATACACCCAATCTATGTTTGTCATGTTCGTTGGACTTGCTTCAGATATGGAATCGAGTCACAAACAAACTTACGTTAATTGTCTCTTTTAACTCCTACAGAGGCTTTGCAATGAGGCCATCCTGGCGGCCATTCTGGAGGACAGGGCGCAGAGGTGTGAGCCGACTGTGACGTGACTTGCGTGAAGTGCGCCACGCCATTGTTTGACGTCGGTAACATCATTGGGGCATGCACGGCTCATTTCGCTGCGCCTCTGCAGCATGTGTCCAGACCAGCATGGCGGTTTGTGACGTTATAAGCAAAGTCTCTATTGCCAGAGGTTACTACATGTATATCATTGATGAGACTCTAAAACTTTAGTTCTACTGCCACTACTAAGATGGCATAGCGATCTTTCTTCATGTTTTAAGCATTTTAACTCTGAACTTGAAGGCAATGATACATTTAGTTCGATACAGGACAAAAACAGTATCAGTGTAGATTTTCATGCTGGTGCTATTGACAAAAAAATTTAATTTTTTTTGTATTCATGCTATAGCATATTGGCCCTGGTAAGTACCGAGGAGGCCATCACAAGCTACTCATGTTCCTCACTTGGATGGGGTCTTTTACTCAGGTCTGAGCGGACCTCAAAAACCAAGTATACTCGCTACAAGAAGTACGGAATCCCAAAATGCATAGCGCCAGGCGAACTCGATTAAAAGTGTACCCCATATATCGAGTATCCAATCCCGAAATGCAACGCGCAATCCGTACTCGATAATCGCAGTATACACCGTTTTACGAGTATGGTATCCCGACAACCTTTGCGAGCCGACCCGCACTGTTCTCTTATACTGACCGTCACTAGTTCTTTTCATGTTTATTAAGTCAACAAACCAGGCCAAAATACACAATAATATCAACAAGCAGTAGCAGGAAATCATGAAATCAAGCTAAAAACTGCAAATTTCTGCGAAGAACAATGCAAGATTCGGCCCGACATTCACATGCAAGATTCGGCCCGACATTCCGCCATTATCCCACGGTCAAATGGGAATTCCCATGGCGGAAGTGACGTAAATATGGTGTTCTACGGCTGCGCAATCAGATTGACATGCCTGATCACTCCATAGCGTGCCAGGTAACGAATACCCACTCCCAAAAATACCTGGAAAACCAGGTACGCGGAAGAGAAGTGCGCATGCGCATACTTCATTTTTAAGGTAAAGATGGTGTCGCCATCTAGTCGTATTGCGTACTCGGTTTTTGAGGTCCGTTCAGACCTGATTATTTGCCCTTGCAAAGACACAAGGTACAAGGCACCACGGCCATGACGGCTTACTGTCCCATGAAGAGCCGGGAATGAAATCCCATTATGGCCTAGGCTGGATTCAAACCCGGGACCTGCCGCTTGCAAAGCGGACCTGATGACCACTAGGCTATCAGGTTTATGGAAACTGCTCCAATAATTTAGCAAGCTAAGGGTTAAAATACAAGATGTGCACGGACATGCCACTTTCAGGTCATGTCACATCTTTCATAATTTCCTGAATGAAAAGTACAAAACATGACTGGCAAGTTGATTTGGAAGCGTTGGCGGGGTGGGTGTTGTCCTCTGTATCTTGCTAGAGGGCGATTTGTGAATGAGAAATCAATATTTGCTGATCATATCTGAGTGTGGCACGTGTCTGTATCTCCATTCTGCTGTGTTCACCTATCCACACCAATACTAAAGCCTAGCGTACATCACATTTGCGACTAGACGACTAGTCGTCACTGAGCTACTGGTGACTGGGAGGATCTAGCTGGAACTGGAGGCGACTGATCAGTCGCCAGAAACGGTCGATGTATGCACCCTTGCGACTCGCTGGAACTGAGATTTTGTCATTCGCCGCCAGTTGCACATGTTCAACTTTCTAGCGACTAGTTGTACCCAGTTTCGTTCACTCACTGCGATGTACGCGGGCTTACGACTGATCAGTGCCAGTTTTCTGAACAAACCGAGTCTCATCGAGTCCCAACGCCCCGGATGTTACCTGAGTTGCTCCCAGCGCAAGTGCGGTGTATGCGGTCAGGACATGACGACTGATTGGATCCTCATAGTTTTACTGAGTTGCGTAATTTGCGATGTGCGCAGAGCGCTTACATCACCAGCGACTGACGAGATCAGTTGCTTCCAGTCGCAAGTGCGATGTACGCCTCTTTAAGGCCTCCTCTGCATAATGCATCGTGTAGAAATCGCTAACCTCTTCCTACACTCTGCAGCAAGCAACCAGATTCCGTGTTCAACGCTTTGGGATTTTCTCGTGCGCCCAATCAGAAGCCTTGGTTCTTTTGCGATAATTTATTCATACGAGTACGCCGTTCAACTTCGTAGCGAACAACACTAGCCTGCTGGTACATAACTGACTTCCCACTGCCAGTCCTACAACAGACTAACAAATAGTCTCCATCGAATATTGCCTTCGCGGCTTCTTTTTGAGTACTTGTAAGTCCTTCCACGGAGAATTTGCATTCGAATAAAGTTTCATCGACCGCCATCTTATCATCGTACCCGAGCTGCCGATGCAAGCTTTGCCGTGATTGGTTGCTATTTTTGCGGCCGGGAAAATCCGTTGAACACGGAATGTGGTTTGCTTGCGTGAAGGTCAAGGGAGGAGAAGCCGAGTCTTGACCTGAACTCAGTGAAGATGCCTCATGCTTGTACGTTTCATGATTCGCTGCATTCGACATGCAGTAAATCTTTTGTAATTTTCTGCCGCACTGCCTCATGAACAGCGGACTCACCTGAAAATTGCGCCACATTTGCAATTGGAAAGTTTTTGTGTTGGAAATTGATCAGGACCTGAATGTCCCTTTTCATTCAATAGATTTAACCACTAGTGACACCTGTTGAAGTAGTGAGTTAAGCTACGTTTAGCTGACACGTGGAATGCGGATTGCGGAACGCGGAAGCGGAAAATGCAATGCATTTTCGTATACAACAGATTGTTCCGCCGGGGATTCCGCGTCCCTATACCGCATTCCGGATGTCTGGTAAACGCAGCTTTAGTGTAGGTTCCTCATAAGGCTTTAGAACGGTTTAAGTCCGGATTAAAATGCTAGTGTGAACACAGCATTAGAGCGAGGTGTCCTCTTAGGAGACATGTCCGCTAAGGGAGGTTCCAATGTAGTGAGAGGTAAAATTAGAAATGATCTGGGAGTAACCTCGTGTTCAGGAAATCATGACTTCAATTCCTGTCTGTAACAAAGATAGACAGATAATCTTCTGCGCAATTAAAAATATTCAGCTATTGTCATCAATGTAGAAATTTATGGAAAGTTTTCTGGGAATTTTAATTTTATTTATACTGTGCCCGAAAAATAATCATGATGCAAGTGAGATTGGACCGTCTTATATACGTCTGTTGAAACCTGAGAAGCCATTTTGATACGAACACGGGATGTGCAAAAAGCAGACGCTCAGTTTTCACCACTTCTGTGAATCTTTCCCGTCAGTTTTCTGAATTGCCATGATTGAATTGAAGTTCAGTGACACGACTGATGACTTGGCCGATGTCTGGGACGTAATTTCCAGGTATTGTTTTCTTCAGGAACGAGGAAGTATAGGCCTACTAGTGTTTTGCCACCATTATCAGTCATGTCAGGAGCTTCAACGCCCTGAGATAGACGACCCACTAGGCCTACTACTGTCTATCTATTTTTGACGATATCATTGAAGATATCAAACCATATAGATAGTTCGATTTAAAGGCCCGTCTGCACCATCAACATTTCCAAAACATTTCAACAACATCCAGCTGCAACATTTCCAAAATACCGTTGTTTTCCGTTTTTGCACAGTGTGGACTGGACCTGCAACTTTTGCAAAACAATTTGAAAGCATGTTTTCATAATATTGCAGAGTGTAGACCAACCCTGAAACAGCGGCAACATTTCCAAAATAATTTTTTATCGCAGAAATGTTTTGAAAATGTTGATGGTGTAGAACAGGCCTTAAAATTATAGCACACGGCCCACAATAGAGGGGTATATAGTGTGCATTAATTAATGTGTGTTTTGCACCAACAAACTTTACCATCTTTTCACATGATATCAAAATTCACATTTTCGTGGGTGGTACTCACGGGCAAATTCTTTTGATTTCGTTATGCATTTATTTTTCATAGCCATTCCATCTTTCAGTGTTTCAATGTTCTAATTTGTGCATTCCAGCAAGTTTGACTTAACCGTCACTAAGGTTTTGCTGATAAAACTTATCTTTTCCAGTTGCAGATAAATTAACTGATCACTATGGTTTTGCAGATAATTTGACTTCACCATGGTTCTGCAGAACTTAAAAGTTCACCATTCATTTGCAGATAATTACATTGTACTAAAGTTCACCATGCATTTGTAGATAACTCGATCAACTTCACCACAGTTTTGCAGATAACTAACTTTACCATGATTTTACAGATAACTCCATTCATTTTCTAAAAATTTGCAAAAAAAACCAAATATTACACGTATTACAGTACGTTGCACAATTGACCTACTTTTATCCACATACCTTCCGCGTACGTCACGCAGAAGGTACGCTTCAGTTCATAGCGTATGGGACGGGTGCGTCTCTTCTGCGTGAGGTCTGCGCACCATGGGCGTATGACGCTACGTCTTCACTGCGTGCCTCTCGCACCACGTCCGCAGAAGATACGAGGGTGATAAGCGCCTGATGCTGCATGTGATACACGGATGGTGCGCGCGCGTGGAAGGGAGGTCAGTTGTGCAACGTACTGTATTTTCATTTTTATGGTGCAAGTGCAGTTCCTCTGTATTAAAGTTTGATTCGAGGAACTTTCCTGTTTTTACCTGGCAGAGCTGCCAGGTAAAAACAAGAAAGTTCCTCGAATCATACTTTAATACAGAGGAACTGCATACGTGTAAAAACAAATGTCAGAAAGAAGTCTTCTGTAATTCAAATTCACCACATAACCAAATTGCGAAAAAATGCAATTACAAATTTCATTTCTGTGATATAATGTACTGTAAAGCAGGAAAATTTCACGTGCAGGAAATTTTCGCGAATTTTGCGAGAGTGTATGAGTCGCGAAAATTTCCTGTTGCGAATATAAATTCAGGCAAGTGATAAATATGATCCGTGAAAGAAAACTGAAAAAAATGGCAGAGACTCGCGAAAATATCCTGCAGCGTATATGTCTATAAATCTTGATTCGTGAAAATTTCCAGCCGCGAAATTATGTTGTTTTACAGTATACAGTTCCTGCTGAACTTATTTGCTAGGAAGCTTCCTAAATTGTCCTGTCCCCGAAGCTATCAACGAATAGAAGGACATGTCTTCGAACACTGATGTCTTCTTAAATTGGACACTTCAAATTGGACACTCGAAAAACATTCCTCTTAAGTCAAATTCCTGTGTGACTTCTACGTTAATTTATTTCACGTGATGCAAGTGATTTCCCTTCGAGCTAAAGTAACTCACATAATTGCTATAAATATATCCTCGCTGATTCTACCGAGCATGACTATTCTTGTTCATACATATCTTCGTTATGTCAGCAATGAGACCGTTATCCCCGACGAGTTCTTGTAGTTATTTTTCAAACTATTGTTTTCCTCATTGTGATTACTATGGGTAAGTACTCTACAAATTCACGGCTAAACGCAAGTGCGGAAATATTAGATGTCTTTTTCCCAGTTTTCCATGTTTTGTTGAGGTTTTCGTGTTTGGTGTAATTTTTCTGATTTTTGAAATATGATCCGTCTTGTGACTCGTTGAAGTATGCCATGATTGTTGTCTATTCAGTGCATAATGCATTATTTTGCACAGAAGACTCTGGTCCATCTGCGAGGCTAATGTTTCTGAGGCAAAATTTCAGATTAACAAAATTTTCATTTAGAATTGTCGACAATTTTTCGAGAATTTGATTGCCTCCGATGTAGGCCTTACCGTACTTAACTTGGTGGGATTTACTTCGGGAAGCCCAGCTGAATTATGTCACAAATGATTCAAGAAGATTGATGCCACAAAATTCATACAAATTTTGATGGCTACTTCCCGATTTGAAGGTGTTAAAATATGTATACATGTACCTCTTATGTTTATGGTACATGTATGTTATCNATGGGGGAGGGAGGTATTCGGAGTTCTGTAACTTCTCACATGAGGGTGTCTTATCTGAACTCATTTTCTGAGGCATCATCGCTGATCACTTCTGGAATCTTTGGTTTCACCACTTCGCAAGGCCTAACGATACGTCCTGAGTCATATTCGTTTATTATTCTTCCTCGTCATGGAATTTGCATCATGCGGTAATGAAATGCATTTTAACAGACAATGCTAGTACCGGTACCGTACATTAGTATTACAATGGGTCATATGAATAAAGACAAGCAAATGCTTTTACTTCAGATTTGTACAGCATTGACCAGTGCATTTGTACTGCAAAATTCAAGTAAAAGCGGGGTATGATATGACCCAATGCCATGCTAGCATCTGACGTCATGACCAGATTTCCGGTCTATTTTGCAGTGAACGCAGTGACGTCATGGATCAGAAAACCGATCCAAGATAACAAAATGGTCGACTCTCTCGCCGTCACTACTGCCGTCTTGAAAAGAGAAGTAGAACTTCGACAGCACATCTCAAAACTTTGGTCTGTCACATGCCAGAGTATATATGAAATAGAAATCGGGTTTCTAAGGTGAAAGGCATTGCTTCCTACCAGATTCGAACCCACGGACCCTTGCATGAGGCATCAATCGCCAGCACTAAGGGGCAGCACGCCTTAACCACTAGGCCAAATCCCCATCTTCAAAAAAGATGGTTCAATGGCCCATGTTAAACGAGGCCTCCATCAGTACCCTGCGAGTAGTCCAAACAATCTCCGAACCCAAACAGTTTTATGTTATGCGAGGGGTCACATTAAAGGAGATACAAGTAAAGAATGTACATGTATATGAAATAGAAATCGGGTTTCTAAGGTGAAAGACATTGCTTCCTACCAGATTTGAACCCACAGACCCTTGCATGAGGCATCAATCGCCAGCATTAAGGGGCAGCACACCTTAACCACAAGGCCAAATCCCCATCTTCAAAAAGGTGGTTCAGATGCCAGAGTGGTACAGTAGAAACAGCAGCACCTGTCACTGCTGATGTTCTGGGTTCAATACCCAGAAAAATATGATAAAATTTGATATCGTCATTTGACCTACTTAACTTCTCAGTACCCGGTAATTAATTAATTAATTAATTAATTTTCGACTCTTGAGAATGAAGCTGGTGGATGAGACATTGTGTGATCCACCCACAGGACACAAGACTGTGTACTTACTCAGAACTTCACTCAGAAGGACTGAATCACAGGAAAACAACACATGATGTTTACAGTCA
This sequence comes from Notospermus geniculatus, assembly GCA_002633025.1. Taxonomy (NCBI): domain Eukaryota; kingdom Metazoa; phylum Nemertea; class Pilidiophora; order Heteronemertea; family Lineidae; genus Notospermus; species Notospermus geniculatus. Next base: position 97,247 of record NMRB01002101.1, on the reverse strand, counting down.
AAAAGATATGAAAAGTCACATTACTATGGGGGGTTTTTTGATAAAAAATACAAAATATACTAGCAATCATCCGTGCAGTGCACGGAGTGTGGGGCACGACATTAGTTCGCTTGGCAGCACTTGCGAAGTAACGGTATTGATCATTTCCAACACGACGATCATGACACAAAGCCGGGGGGGGGCAAAATGCATTGCTGACGTCAGAGGTATTTGCCACGCATGGGCCGTTGCGTTACCGTGACGCTGCAAGGGAACGGCAGTGACCTCCTATTGGTGTAATGGGCACACCAAAATGTCTATGAGCGAGGAGGCTTCCCGTATTGTCCCTTTAACCCCTCAGGGGCTTAAGGCCTCAGATGCAAGTCAAACGAGGGTTGTTTGAAAAATGTTGAAAAACGCATTGTTTTGAGTAGGCCTATGTACATGTACGGTCATTTTCTCCTGTCACGTTGCCATGCTTTCCTGAAAATTTTTGTTAAATTTTATTTACAACCTTTGTTTATAAACATTTACTGGAATTCAAATTTAGGCTTGTACCATGGGATTCCCCCAGTGCCCTACGCATAGTGGCGTGATCTATGAGAAACAATGGCGGTTACTCCGGCCAACACGGTCACAGGATTTCCTGAGGAAGTGATGACTGGGCCAAGTGAAGTATTTTGGTACCATGACTTTGCATGTTCGGATAATATCAAAAATAGTCCTCTCTTATCTATTTTTGGTAACATCTCTGTCTGCTGTGGTTTCCTCCAAGGGGCCAGCCCATGTGGCAAAAACCTGTGACCCTCCCCAGTTAGGAAAATTTACCCTTGACCTTTGGAAAAGGGCATGAAATAATAACAGGTGTCTAAGGTGAAAGATATAGCTTCCTACTGGACTCGAACCCACGGACCCTCGCATAAGGCATCAGTCGCCAGCACTCGCGGCCAGCATGCCTTAACCACTAGGCCAAATCCCCATCTTCAAAAAAGATGGTTCAATGACCCATGTTAAACAAGGCGTACCTCAGCACCCTGCGAGTAATCCAATCTCCAAACCCAAACAGTTTTATCATAAAGGAATCAACCATAAAGGTTCAACTGACAAATTTAGCATTTTATAAATGTGGACAATATCCCTTTAAAACCCAACAGATTTGCATTCTGACGTTTCCATGTGATAGGCAAGACCCTTCTGCACATTCACTGCAAATTTTGTTGAATTCCGACTAGTTGATCTTATGATTCAAAAGGTCTGAATTAATGAGAACCCCACGAACGATGTGTGTTCAGGGTCATCGGT
>NMRB01002101.1:63394-90653 GCA_002633025.1 Notospermus geniculatus | reverse complement strand
AGCCGCGTTTACACTACCAAACAGTTCGGTCCAGTTGAAGTGAACCGTACTCGGACCGGACCAGGTCCACTTCATTTGTTCCGTTTAGACTGCAGCAATGAGTCACCGCGTCACGCACCTGAAACGCCGCTCTCCATTGAGTGGAGGTAAGAAACTCGCGCAGAATGCACGTCGGGTATTCACACGAGTGAACCCAAGTGACGCAAGGACGAACTGCGCGCATGCTCAATACCGTCTCAGGGAAGTGGACTCGGTCCAGTTCGCCGTGCGTCACGTTTACACTGCACATTTGGTCGGGGTACCGTACTCGGTCCGGACCGAGACCACCACCTTCTGGGGGTCTCGGTACGGTTCACTTCTGGTCCGGACCGGGTCAGCTTGGCAGGTTTACACTGCCACTTTTTTTGCCATACCGTACTCGGTCCGGACCGAGTTCACTTGATTTGTGGCAGTGTAAACGCGGCTTAAGTATGACACTTATCCTTTGTTCAACACAAAAGATAAGTATCACACTTTGACTTAAGTATGTTTATGAATACGGCCCCTGGGGCGTATTCGAATCCTCTGTTCTTGACAACACTCGTGCTGATGACCCAGTTCATGTAGTTTCTGACTCAATTCATGAACGGTCTCGAATGCCGAGAACGCAACCCGAGTCGGGCCAAGAGTGTGTTCTTACTCCCCACTCAGTGGAGGGTTGAGAAGAACACGTTCCTGGCCCGACTCCGGTTGCGTTCTCACTGTGTTTGAAACTGCCGTTCTCGAGTTGAGTCAACAGCTACATGAACTGGCTCAGCACGAGTGTTGTCAATAACGGGGATTCGAATACGCCCCTGTACATCGCACTCCAAGAAACTGCGAGTGACTATTATTATCTACAGGGAATGCATTGTGAGCAACAGTGCGGTAGATTTAGGAGGTGTTTTGGGCCCTCGACCCTTACCTCTGGACTCTTGGCTCGATGGAAGAACACCTGCCTTGCACGTTGGAGATGTAGGTTTGATTCCCAGTGCGGCAACAACATCAGCGTACGTGTAGGCCTACTTGAAAATAATGCAGCGGTCAATGTAAACCCTGGACCCCCCCCTGTTCAGGGGTCACCACTAAATAAGTGTCGAAAAAGTGTCGAGTTCTGGGCGCTCAATTTTTTTCTTATCGTCGTATCTCTGTTGACCCAAAAAATAGATAATGTCGAATTCCTGGCGTTTACTTCATAATTGCTAATAGAAATGACTAAAAAAAGTAAAAGATTAGTGAAAAAAGCTGGTGAATACCTGACGATTTCATTTGAGGTCCTGGGTGAATTAGTGTCGAATCCTGACCCCAGAAAAAACTTTCTAGGTGTCGAATAAGTGTCGAAAAAACGTCGACCCCTGAACAGGGGGGGGGGTACAGGGTTTACATTGACCGCTGCATAAATCCAAGTGATACCTCTCTACTTGGCAAGAATGATTTAAATGTCTGTTTGATGTGATTTCAGTCGTGTTAAAATGGCTGCACCATTGCTGGACTTGTGTAAACCCCTTGGCTACACTCTGCGAATTGACAAATCATACTACTATAGGACCAGAGCAGCAAAGTTCTAGCGGACCAATACACAGGAAAATCCGTGTGATTGGCTCGATTAAGAATGAATGGGTCTGCTATATGCATTGAATTGGGCTGCAGTGACACCTATTTGTGAACTCACTGACATCTCCTATTATGCCTAGGCCTACATGCAGGCCTGCTTGAAAAAAAGTCCAAGTTATGATCCTTGTTTTGGTAGCGAGGTACATCTTTGGTTATACGATCCTTGTACTTGGCAAGAATTATTTAAACGTCTTTTTGATGATTTCAGTCATGTTAAAATGGCTGCACCATCGCTGGACTTGTGTAAACCCCTTGGCTGGGAGCTCTGCGAATTGACAAACCATACTGCCATTCAAGTGGAGCACCCAGCACTGCAGTGCCATCTATGAATAGAGAATGGAACTAAAACTAGTAGGTCAAAGTCAGGCATCATCAGGAATCCCGGTGCGACAGGAATCAACGTCCTAGATATGCAATCCGCCGAACAATAGTCCCGGTGTAAGGATACAATGTATATTCGAATGGTCATGGTCTCTATAGCCATATATTCTAATCCCTCGCTGAACAATAAGACCGGACTTTGATTCCAGGGGGACTTTGGTCCCTGTCACACCGGGCAATAGTCGCTGTTCTGAGGGTTCCACCTTATATTTAAAGGATGAACATTCGTCTGATATACTACAAATGGACCTAAAAAGGGATGGACTTTCTTCCCTATTGGGAGCGAAGGGGGTTATCGGTTATTGTTCAGGGTCCACATTCAGAGTGTGATACTTATCTTTTGTGTGTTAAGTAGTTCTATGAATATGGGCCCAGATGACTAGTTGGGCATTCTGGGAGCTCTGCGTGGAGTGTTCGATGCGAAATGATACAGTGCACTGCATGTCAAAACACTTGAGGACATCGTTCATGGATTTTGAGTATCCAGGGACTAGTAGAACCAGGAACTTTTACTGGGTTTGTTACCAGCCCAGATGATTGTTCTAATTGCTACCCGCATGCCATACAAGTACAAGTACGGATGAGATAGGTACTTTTGACTTGGCAGATTTCTCAAACTGACAAACTAGCTTTCCTGTTTCTTCTTATTAATAAACTCCACTTACTTATATTCTAGTAGGTCAGTTAATTGGAGCTTTTTAATTAGTGAACTGTTACCAGAGAGGTTGGCTTGTTCATGAAATTTCTGCTTATGGCCATTTCTGTAGGATCGAACTTCCTCCAACTTTGCTTGACACCTACACACCATGGATGCCGCTTCGCTTCGACATCATTCTGTGGCATCTTGATGACATATCAAGGCCGACGGTCACTTCGCCTTTTGACTACACTCGTGGACTGAGCAAGAGTAGGAGTGATAGACGATTCTTGAATTAGCAGATCTGCGCACTTCCACCGAAATCGCAACCAGAACCTCAATCTGAAATTAGGTGACGTGACACAGTGCATGATTCAGCATGATACAATGTCTTCGAAGTCACTCTCGTGGGGTTGTCTGCATCATGTCATTCAGCATCAGATTGAGGTTGTGGTTGAGATTTCGGCGGGAGTGCGCAGATCTTTGTCGTTTACGTCAATTTGAGAATGGTCTATAGGAACGCTCGTGAGGGCAAGTTGTTCAATGGCAGCATTCTGTAATATTTGCCACATGTTGGTGTATGAGCCTTACACCAGGTGGCATTATGCTTGACTGCCGAAGCTTCATGTTTAGCCACTCTCTACGGTATTGAATTGCCATCGCCAGGGGCCTCTACCTTTAGAACGCACCCCCCCCCCAACAAAATCCTGGACCCACCCCTGAAGCCAGAATGAACCCAGAGATGATTGGCACTCACGTTTAAGTGGAACCGACCACTCGGACAATTTTGCACTTTCAAACGTAGAGGCCATTGTCCTTCAGAGGAAATAAGACCAAAACATTATACTGTATAAGGGTGTTCTTCCTCATCCTGGGTAAGAGGCCCATCTAAATTTCCAGCCAATGGCCAGGAAAGACTTCTTCTGAGAATTCCCTTGAGAATCAAGGTTTATACGGAGGATTCGTGTCAGAGTACTTCACCCAGATAATTTCATCTCCAGCGAAGATCTTGATGTCTAACTATAACTTCGTCTGGAATGATTTCCTTTTAGACAGAAATGTGGAAATAACCTGCTTCCTTCATTATTGAGGTTATCTGGGACTCTTCAGAAGTCGCTCCTCAACATCTAGGCTCACTAGAGGGCTACCAGTAACCTATGGGCATTGTATCGAACCCCTTGTAGCTACTATATGGCACGGCTTAACCCGCCGGCCATGGAGGATTTCCTTTATGGCCTAGTGGTTAGCGCGTTGGCCTTGGCGCTAGAAGTTAAGCAACGCAGAGCGCGATCACTACATGGATGGTGATCGGCGCGCGTTCAATACAGGCATTGTCAGAAGCTACATGTAGGTTCTGAGTTCTTCCATTGCTTCTCTCCACCAGCCAACCCCGGGCACCTTTAAACCGCCAATCAGTCGGGCACTTTCCATAATTTTCCCCCAAAATCACCAGCATGAAAATACTGTTTTGCTTGCCGGCATTGCTGAGAATCTTTTCCAAGTCAAGGTGCTTGAAACGTGCAGAGCGATCACCGCACCATCTGAGAAATGTGGTGGAATTGAACTTCATCCTTTGTTGATGATCGACGCCTTTGTCGGTTTGTCTCCATCACCACAGAAGACATGGAAGATGTGAGCATTCGAAAATAAAGTTTCTGTTTCGATACTGAGATGCCAGGAAATTCAAAATTTTTGGGGGAGGCCCACTTCTAGATTTCAAAATTTTCTGGGGAGGCCCCAGACCCCCAATGGCTCATGCATCTTCGGTGCCCCCTGCAATGACCCCCTTCGCCAGCCCTGACTCCCTCTGCCAAAAATCCTGGATCCGTGGCTGAGAATACTTCATTGCCAATCGTTGCCTTTGTCAGTTTTGGGTTAATGTTAGCTCCTTCCATCACTGCATAATGTGTGGTCAAGAGTTAACACTGAGAACTTCTGATATCCTCAGGTTGTGGAACACCGAGAGGGCCCCGAACTACCGTAATTGTTAAGAAACTTGTTCTGTATCTTTTCGAAAAGGTCAGATAGCTTCTGTAAGGGTTTTCTAGGAATCAGTCCAAAGTGATTTAAGTGTGTACCGGTACTTGGAATGTCGGCCTTCACCGAAAGTTGGCAGGCTTCAACCCTTTTGTAAGAACCTGATCCAGTCAGTAAAACCTCCCTTAGTGGACACCCCTATCGGGGACACCTCCATTACGGGCATCGAACTTCAGTCCCAAATGGGTCATTTCGTCTTCTCTAGCATGTCTGGTGCAGCTAATCAGGAATGGAAACTTCTCAATTAACGTCAGGATTCGACATGCAGCTCTCAAAAATATCATTATTGGAGTGGTTCCATGTGTTGCATGTACATGTATAAACACAAACAACATGATTCATCAGAAAATTTGGCAAGCTCTCAACTCCTCTCCTAAGTGCAAGCGTTCCAGGTACAACACGTAGGATTTTTTCCTGGCTCGGTTTTTCTGCTGGACAGGAGTATTTGGCCTCAGACTCAGAGCTGGTTTACCAGGCAGATGGGTCAGACCTCAACCAGGAGCTCTACCCCAACTTCTATCCTCCAGGGGTAAGAGACGAAGGACCACAGAGAGTGCTGGTTTACCATGCAGATGATGGGTTAATTCCCCACCAGGTGGTCCACTCCAACATCTATCCTCCAGGGGTAAGAGACAAGGACCACAGAGAGTGCTGGTTTACCATGCAGATGATGGGTTAATTCCCCACCAGGAGGTTCACTCCGGCATCTACCCTCCAGTGGTAAGAGAAAGGACCACAGAAGTGCTGGATTATACCAGCCAGATGATGGGTAATAATTCCCTACCAGGAGGTCAACAAAACTCCGACATCTACCCTCCTGGGGTAAGAGACAAGGACCACAGAGAGTGCTAGTTTACCATGCAGATGATGGGTTAATTCCCCACCAGAAGGTCCACTCCGGCATCTAACCTCCAGGGGTAAGAGACAAGGACCACAGACAGTGGGTGTGCTGGTTTATCACGCAGATGATGGGTTAATTCCCCACCAGAAGGTCCACTCCGGCATCTAACCTCCAGGGGTAAGAGACAAGGACCACAGACAGTGGGAGTGCTGGTTTATCACGCAGATGATGGGTTAATTCCCTACCAGGTGGTCCACTCCAACATCTAACCTCCAGGGGTAAGAAACAAGGACCACAGTGCTGGTTTACATGGCAGATGATGGATTCATTCCTGACTAGGAGATCTGAGCTCCACCTTGGATATCTACCCTCCAGGGCTAAGAGTGGCCACAGTGTTGGTTTACCGAGCATATTTAGGATCTGTTGGTCTGAGGAAAATAGAATTCAAAGCCTGTGAAAAAGGTGGGGAAACCGTGAACCGCCTTTGAAGCAATTATGGCCTGTGGCCAAACATGAAATGAAAATACCCTGGGGATGCAATACTATCATGGCATTGAACACGTTCTTGCGAATGAATTACCAAATTATAAAACCAATTGAAGAGATCACTTTGGCCTATTTCGTAAGCAAATATGAATGATAGTATAACTGGGCCTACAATGTTGTAGAGCGGTACCATGGACTCTGAGGTTGGCCAGCCAGAGTTCAGTTCAGTGCCACATGTTTTGAATACCGTAGACGATTCTTACGCATACTCTGTGTATGTCAAGTAATGATGCATTTTCTTCCATGAGGCTGGGCTTTCATCCTTGCGGTGCACCACAATTTGACCCCCCCCCCACGTGCAACCAGTGACACACACAACACTTAGGCCAGATACATGTAAGGTTGGGAATATCACCTCCCAAGATCCGCAACCCCCTCCCCATCAATCGAAGGAAAGGGCTCACACGGCATCAAACCAGGGACCTGCTGACCTCAAACAAGCATTCTGCATAACACATCGTGTAGAAATTGGCTAACCTCTTCCTACACTCTGCAGCAAGCAGCTGGATTCCGTGTTCAACGCTTTGGGATTGTCTCGTGCGCCCAATCAGAAGCCTCGTTTCTTTGTCGTTCACGGAAGAAAAATATCAATGATGTCATTTCATCAAATTTTGATTGGTCAACATCATTACCAGGAACACGTCATGCACGTGGGTCGCTGCAAGCTTTGCCATGATTGGTTGCTATTTTTGGAACCGGGGAAATCCGTTAAACACGGAATGTGGTTTGCTTGCGTGAAGGTCAAGGGAGGAGAAGCCGAGTCTTTACCTGAACTCAGTGAAGATGCGAACAAGAGACCTAAGCGATACGGCTCATTATCAACTTCAGAGCATGCTGTACCCTCTTTTGCAGCATTGGTGATGTGCGCTTGCCTTATTATCTTTCATTTGGGGTATCAACATGTGGTTTTNCCCCCCCCCCCCCCCCCCCCGTTCGCGTCACTGCGTGTTCTGTATCAACAAGGCCTAATTAGAGGGACCAAGGGCTGTCAGGGGCGGATCTAGGATTTGGGAAAAGAGGGAGCACCCTTTGCTAGGAATATTGAAATTTGCGTCCAATTCCAGAATTTCACGGTCGATTTTACAGATTTGTTGGTTAAAAGGGAGGCGCGCGCCCCCCCTCTGGATCCGCACCTGGCTGTACCCTATTTTTTCTCTGTGGACAACACAAGGGACATTCGTGGATGATTTTCGTCTGCTCGGGGCTCAATTTCTGTTTATGTGTCAGGTCTTCTTATCTTTTAGCCTACTTAGCTTTGCAGGGGGTGGAATGTTTAAGAAGTCGTAGAGCGCAAGGATGACATCAATAAAATCATAATCTAATTGAACCAATCCTTTTGGTATTATTTGATAAGATCTTGTCCAGGTCAAGTACATATAACTTCTAAATTTGTTTTCTACGATTGAAATTGATCATGTTGATAAAAATGATATATTCGGCTATTTGGACTTGGTGACGTTGCTATTAGGGACATGTTATCCAGAACTTTTCACCTTGTTGTCAAATTTATGTGGGAAACTGTTATCAAATTTATTAAAGTTAAAAAAGTTAACGTTTGGGTTTATAGTCTGATCAACTACGGTAGAGGTGTCATCCGACTTTACACTTTAACCCCAGTCTATCCTGAAACCTTTCAATAGAACTCAGATGAGCTGCTCATTCAGCGCTACAATCGGAGCATTTCCGACCGGTACTCATTTATACACCTGGGTGGAGATAGGCCGGTGAGGTAAAGAGACTTGCCCAAAGTCTCACACCCAGTGGGATTCGAACCCTGGACCCTCTGACCGCTAGTCGGAGGCCCGAACCACTACACCACCGTGGCTCCTCTTGGCAAGTGGGACCGAAAGTCGGACACATGCCAAGTGAATATAACAACACTGATTAAATCTGCATTCAAGGATTACCGTCATGACCGTAACCTTCCAATTCCAATTTACCACAGGGAAAAAACATGGCATTGGGTTCTTGCCAATGTACCGTTGTTGTTTGATAAAGTATCATAATCATTGATTGTTTTACAGAACTGTCCATAACGTGTTGACTCCGTCACGGTTGCCTGCTTAAAATTTTCAGTCTGCTTGTTTGTTTGGGTTGATTTTGAACTTTCTGCGGATTTGAACATTCTGCCTTGGCATTTCAATGTTATTTTCCAGGTGCGGATCCAAGGGGGCGCACCCGGCGCACACCCCCCCTTTCGGCCGACAAATCTTTAAAATTGACCGTGAAATTCTGAAATTTGGAGCAAATCATTGAAATTGACTGGCGATTTCAATGTATCTAGCACGGTGCGCCCCCTCTTTCCCGAAATCCTGATCTGTCCCTGTTTTCCACATGCAACCCTTTGGACACTAATTCCTAGGATTATAATTCTGTTTTAGAGGCTACTTCGTAACTGCATTCCAGGCTATCTAGGTAGAATTCAAGTGCTCTTATAAAGTGCTCCAAGTCCTGGTCCAATTAGAGACATCTTCCATATTTGTGGAAGTTAGTTACTTGGAAGCACTGAGCAAGTCCACTCATCAATGATCTGTGACCTCTATTCTCAGTTAAGGGGCCGTCTCAGAATTGTTTTGATGCCAAAAAAGACGAAGTGACTTCGTCTGGGGGGAAGGGGGGTTCTCGATTTGGGGAAGCCCACTTCATCTTTTTTGAAAAAATTGGCGTCACTCTTTTTTACAGGAGGGTGACGTTTACTTAGTGTCTTCACATGTTTTTCTTATCATCTTTCCATGCCTAACGGCCCTACATGGATGAAGCCAATGTCAAGTGCCCACTTCATCTTTTCAAGGGGGAGGGAAAAGATGAAGTCACTTCGTCTTATTCGGCATCAATGTAATTTTGAGACGGCCCCCTAATTGCGCTGATACTGTGATTCCCAGCAGCGAGGCAGACAAATAGATTTGATTGGACGAAATTTCCTGGAAATGGACTTCGAACTTAATAGGCCTGAAGAGCAGCCAGCGAGGCAGACAAATATAATCTGATTGGACGAAATTTCCTGGGAATGGACTTCGGACTCAATAGGCCTGAAGAGCATTTCTCCGTGCTGACTGACAATTCTATTTTAGGTGCAGGAGCCTGGAAGAGCCTAAATTTTCTCAGTAGATAAAGCCGGGGAGAAGAGTTGAGTGGGTTGGCTCAAAAGGAACAGCATATAAATACCCTGTTATATAAACTTTTAGCAATTCAGTATGCCGGTACAGTCCGAAGACATACTCACCATGGATGATTTTCTTTTCTTCTACAGCCAAACAGACATCAAACACAAGCAAATGTCTATGCGGACAAACCTTCGTCAGCAGCTGCAACGACAGCAGCTCGCTGACGAGGAACGGAAGGAGCACCAACGTCGACAACAACAACAGGCGGTGCAGTCGCTGTATCAGACGCCGACAAGTTCAATACAGATGCCAACGTCCGTCAGCCCCACAGAAGTCCCGCCACAGTTTTTGAAGGTGAGATGGTTTAAGTTGTCAGAGGGGTGCCGTGGAATCGGCACATGACATGTTTGATCCCGACCGACAGTCATGCATGCTTAAAGGTGCTCTAGTTCGAATTGTAAACAATACGGTTTGTTTATTTACATGGTTGATTATAATAGTTATTTTTCCTCAGACAGGTGGCAGCACCGTGTATACCAAAACATTAATGTTATCTATTTTTATATCTATCTTGGTAAATATTCTTTTAACTGAAATATATTTATGATTTTACGTTCAAAAACAAACAAAAAGGTGTGAAAGGCGAGATTTAATTCGATTTTATCTGATTTGTTAGTACCAGAAGTTAGGTGGCACACCGTAATATTTACAATTCGAACTACATGTAGAGCACCTTTAAGAGAGGGCGACTGATCAGTCGCTGGTGATGTACGCACTACACACACTTCGCAAATTCACCAACTCAGTAAAACTAGATGATCCAATCAGTTGTCATGTCCTGACCACGTACATTGCACTTGCGACTGGCAGCAACTCGGTAACATCTGGGGCATTGAGACTCGACGAGACTAGGTTTCGTTCAGAAAACTGGCACTGATCAGTCACAGCCCACGTACATCGCAGCATCTGAACGAAACTGGGTACAACTAGTCGCTAGAAAGTTTTGAATAGGCCTATGTGCAACTCGCGGCAGCTGTCAAAATCTCAGTTCAAGCGAGTCGCAACGGTGCGTACATCGACCGTTTCTGGTGACTGATGAGTCGCCTCCCATTTCCAGCGAGATCCTCCCAGTCGCCAGTAGCTCAGCGGCGACTATTTGTTTCCTGTCACAAGTGTGATGTATGGTAGGCTTTACAAAATGCGATGTAAAGTCATTTCAGATTTTAGTCTGTGTTAAACTGCTAAACGGCAGTATTCGGCACAGTATATAATATCCGGCCCGTGCCCCCTCTATTTTTATGGAAAATCTTTAAAATTTACCGGGAAATTTCAAAATTTTGAAAAGATGTTAAAATTTGACCAAGGTTTTCCACGATGTGCGCTGGCTGTGCCCCCTCTTTCCCATGATTCTGGATCCGCACCTGAATATTTACTCTCTGTACTTGCAACTTGTTCTGAAATCAGGTCTTGCATTTTCAGGTTGAGACGAAGCTTCAAAATCCGACCAAATACCATGTACAACAGAAGCAACAACGACAGATACAAATGTACCTCAGCGAATCACAGGGCAAGGGTACCATCCACACTTTTCCTGGAATCACCACCCTAGGTAACCTTGCTCCATTGGGTGGTAGCTGCCCGACAGACCCGCCCAGCCCGCTGTCAGATGTCGTCAGCAGTACTGCGACAAGTTACTCGGAGGTGAGTCCTGTACATTGTTTTGCCATCCTGAAGAAATCAGGTCCTCTTAGCATAGCTCCATAACTCGCACGCACGAGGCTCTGAACAAACCGGCAGCATTTTCAGGAGTAATGCCAGCGAGAAAACCAGCGCCCAATCAGCGCGTCGCAATCAAATTAAGCCCCACCTCCTGCAAAGATTTATGCTAATGAATTTTACTACGACTGTCTGTTGCTGTTGAGGAGAGCGAAAATTCTCGCTTTGGCCGTAAAATGCTGCAGAATTCTTACCAGCTTTTAAAGAATTGATTAGTTTCATAAATCATATGCACGCAGTGTGGAATCAGTATAGGGAGTAAGCTATCTGGACGCCATGGCCATTCTACCCCACAGGACGTGGCCAGGTTGTTCAGCGGGGCCTTGTGCCTGCAAGCTAGGGAACGATGCTAAGAGGACCTGATTTCTTCAGGACGTTGTTTTGCAGGCCTACTAGAGTTTGCAATACTAAAGCTTGATTCATACTTCAGACGCTGAGCATCTGCGACCGACCCGTGATCAAATTTAGATGCTAACATCGTTGTATTGATTCATACCATTGCGACAAACTAGCGATTTGATGTAGCAGAATAAGAGCAGTCAGCTGCGCGTATTGCCAAAAGATGGCAGCAAAGTTCTAGCAGCCCAATGCAAAAGAAACTTCTCTTGATTGGTGCTCAATCAAGAATGGATGGGTCCGCTATACGCATTGAATTGGGCTGTAGTGACACCTATTGGTCAATTCGCTGACAGCTCCTGTTATCGTAAGCCCCACGATTGGATGTCGACAAAATCATCCATCGAAGCTCTGCATTGAACGCAGCGTCCTGAAAAAATAATCGCACGTCGGACGTTAACGCAGGCATCTGAAGTATGAATTCAGCTTTACTCGCTCAGCAATTTTTTACTCGCTGGCAATTTTTTGGGCGGACAGATTTTATATTTTTATTTTAACCCTTAGAGCGTCGGGTTTTTTCAACTTTTCCTTCCCCTGTGACCGGGTTTTTAGCTCACCGTGGTGAACTTATACAATGGTTGTGCGTCCGTCGTCGTCGTCCGTCCGTCGTCGTCGTCCGTTAGCAGGGCACGTTTCGTAACCGCTGAAGCTATTGATCTGAAACTTGGTACATATATACCCCTAGGTCAGATGACCCACGACACCAAGTTTCGGTCCGATTCGACTCTCAGTTTGGCCACCAGGTGGCGGAAACCAAAAACACAAAAAGTGCAATAACTCCTGAACTAATGACTAGATCATCTCCAAATTTTTATCGTAGGTGTAGCTAATAAGGATACATAACATATATAACGGGTTTTTGATTTGACCTACTTTTCAAGGTCACAGAGGTCAAAGTTCGACAAAAGTGACGAACCTGCCACAGTTTGTCATTATTTCACCGAGCGACTTCATATCTTGCGTAGACATGCATTGGAGGGGTACCTTTAAAAATACCAAGTTTCGGCCCGATTGGACATCCAGTATGGCCGCCAGGTGGCGTAACCTGAAAATCAAATAAGTGCTATTACTCGGGAACGGCTTGACGCAGAGTGCTCAAATTTGATATTTACCTTCCTCTAGATGACCTTTACATGCACGTCAAATTTCAGCCTGATTTGACTTCAAGCGTGGCCACCAGGTGGCGTAACCCAAAAATCATCAAAGTGCTGTAACTCAGGAACGCCTTAACCCAAAGCGCTCCAATGTGCTATGTGGCCCCGTGCAGATGACCTTTATGTGCATGTGAAGTTTCGGCCCGATTGGACATCCAATATGGCCGCCAGGTGGCGTAACCTGAAAATCATCAAAGTGCTGTAACTCCGGAACGACTTGGACCTAAAGCGCTCCAATGTGCTATGTGGCCCCTGCAGATGACCTTCATGTGCATGTGAAGTTCCGGCCCCAATCGGACATCCAATATGGTCGCCAGGTGGCATAAACCCAAAAATCATCCAAGTCCTACACGGGAATGACTTGACCCAGATTGCTCATAACTGATATGTACCTCCCTCTGTCATTAGACTGTTTTGTCCAACCCGGTGAGCACATGGTCCATGGACCATTTCATTTTTCGAAAAAAAGAAAAAAATTGCCAAAAATGTATGTGTTTAGAAATTGTAATTTTATGACCTTTTCCGAGTATACTCGGTAACGGTCCTAAAAAAGAGAATTGTCACCCTGAGTGTACTCGGTAACGGCGCTCTAAGGGTTAAAATATGGGAAAAATCTTTACCAGAAGTTCTCATCTAACCGACTAGAGGGAAGCACTGTGGATGAAATGTGAAGGTAAGAAATAAAACTTTGAAGTCCATTTCTTGTCATATGGTGTAAAAAAACCTTGGTTATTTTCTATTCTGTAGTACGGAAGAAATATAGGGCATGAAATAATAACAGGTTTCTAAGGTGAAAGACATAGCTTCCTACAAGACTCGAACCCACGGACCCTCGCATAAGGCATCAATCGCCAGCACTCAGGGGCAGAATGCCTCAACCACTAGGCCAAATCCCCATCTTCAAGAAATAAGATGGAAGAAATATAGGAATTGTTCAGTTCGTGTACAAAATTTCATGGAGGTTTGTGAAGTCAATTTCAATCTTAACGGAAGTTAGTGGGTGTCATGTCTGGTCAAATTCTTCACTTAAAGGCAAAGAATATTCTAAAAATAGACCAACATGCCGGTTTTGACTTCAGGCACGATCATATACATTTGGACACGGTCAACAACAACATGTAGCCATCTTTGACGTGGGTACGTTCGTAAACCCTGTGGCAAAAATACATCGGAAATTATTTGCACGGCCGCGTTTACTTTGAAAAAATTCATGTTTCTTAAAATTCAATTTGCATAGAGTAGGGCTGTGTCAAAATTGTAGCGTGGCCTCGAGCCAAAATTGACATGGTTTCAAATGGGCATGATATTGGAACAAGTACGAATAGGGCCTATATTTCTGTCCATACTTGACACCAAATGTGCGCACCGTATTCCATTCAAGGAATTAGTATTTGAAGAGTTAAAACATGACAAGGCCTATTATTATTATTATCATTTGGCGATGATGATTACACGTGACCTAGGCCTATTCCTTGTAAGAATATTATCCAAGAACCAGGAAGCTGAGGGTCAAAGTTATTGTGGTGTTATTTAATAAGTATCTTCACTCGGTGAGTTTTGTATTTTGAGGTTGGACGTGACCTGGAGATGAAGTATTGTGTTCATTGGAGGGAGTTTGGTTCACGTCGGAGAAGGGTAAGTTTAATAGTTGGATAGTGTGACTTGGCTGAATTGAATCATGGAAGGGTACCGGTAAGTCAACTAAGTGTGAATCAGCTGAGTGACACCAGATTTTGACTTGGCACAATTGAGGGGCTGAGCGCAAAAGGCAGCTATCTGATATTTCTCGTAAAAATGATTTAGCTGGACCTTCATATTCAATTCAGTCCTAATTTTGATTTTCTCAAAACCTGCAAAATGTCAGATAGCTGCCTTTTGCACTCAGCCCCTCAATTGAATTATTGGACAGTGTGACTTGGCTTAATTTAGATTAATAGAGGTTGCGCAGCAGCCCAACTCTTGACTTCAACTACGAGAATGAATTGCAGTCCGCTATGGACATCCTTGATAAAAACAATTTGATAGAAGTTTTCAATTCGTCAAACACCACAAATTGAAGGCAGAAAAATGTGGCCTTATAAATCGGAAGTGCAGATAAATAATGAATATTGAAGTCGTAATCCTAGTCGTTACGACTTGAAACAGGACTATAATATTTGCGATTAACGTGCACTTCTGATTACGAGTCAAAATTATTATGCAAACGCCTATCAAATCATTTTTATCAGGGATGTCTACAGCGGACTGCAATTCATTCTGGTAGTTGAAGCCAGAGTCGGAGTCGGAAAGCTATGCAACGGACCTATCTATTGAACAGGAAGTAGCCTGGGGTGGCTTGGCTTAATTGAAATATTGAACAGTAGGTCAGTTGGATGATGCAAACTGGCTTAATTAAATCATTGAAGGGTAGGGTGATGGGATATTGTGATTTGCTGAATTGAATTATAAATATGGTAAGCCTATAGACCTTTCCAATAGAGATGGCAGTCTAACAGTTCTCAGCATATGACATCTGCAGCTTAAAATAGCATACAATGGACGCTGGCACGCTTAGCCGGTCAAGCGGGCCATGGGCACAAATAATTAGGTGAAATAACTGTCTGAGAGGATGCGTTTGGTAGTGTTATATCATGCGTGGACAATGAAGTCATGACATCGTGCGGGAGAACCGGTCACCATCTTTGTTGGAAAGGACGAGAGGACAATGGGCCTACTTGAATTACCAAGAAAACTAAAGACAATGATGACTTCTGTGTGACATATTTACATTCTCGGAGATTCCACTTGATAATGTACTCAAAGAACATTGTTACAAGAAAAATTCTCATGAGGACAAGGACATTAACCTGTTAACTGGGTAGGACGTCATATTACGTTATCACAAAATCCGGGGAACCCCCGAAAACACCCGAGGATCTCAGCTTGCGTAGGACGTAATAGTACGCCCTGCAAGGAAATGGCGCTTCACATTGCGTAGGACGTTATATCACGTCCTGAACCTTATGTGTCAAATACTTTTTTCTTGGCAAATTTTTCTAAGAAAATTTTTTTCTCAAAAATTAATTAAACAGTTAAAAAGGGTGAAATGTACACTGACCAGTTCATACCCTGTAGGTAAAGAATGGGGTTCATAGCTACGATAGAGGGCAGCACACTGAAACCAGGCCCTATATAATGGATGCCTTTTGTGGGGGAAATTGATCAGGACCAGAATGTCAGTTTCATTTCAATAGGTTTATCCAGTTAGCGACACCTATTGAGGCAGTGGGCTATGGTCCCCATTGTATTCAATAGAGGGACTTCACCTCAGATTCTGGGAGGGTAAAGCGAGGTTCATTGTCATTGGCACACGGATTTTGTCCGATTCAGGTCTACAAAAAATCGATAAAATTGACTTTTGCGTTGTTGTATCCGGAAAACTAGGGGCAAACGGACTGAAAACAGACCGTAACCGTGCGCCAATGAACCCTGCGTAAGTCCATTGGGGAGTATAATCTGTGTATATATTACTGGGGGCACGATGTATAGGTCCATTTGACTTCAATGAGCCATTTTGCACTTTAATTGTGGGAACTGCACGTGAAAAACCATCAGTGCTATTTCTGTAAATGAACTGTTATATTACTGGTCCCACATCATTGTCATCAGCAACATCTGTGTCCATATTCAATATAACTGTTCATCAAAGTCACATACATGGTTTAAACATTATTTCGCCCACGTGGTTGGTCCATGTGTAGCTCCTCTTTTATATACCGGTAGGCCTACACACAGAGGAAGGATACATTCTGTGGGCTTGGCCCGCGTATCAGGTATAGCCCTATTCATGTACTATTAGCTTAAAAATTCACAAGGTTGGTTTTCTAAAGGCTCTGTATGTCCAGAGGTACTGTAAGTAACATTCTATGTTCAATGGGTCTTTGCCCTCATAAAGGGTAACCCTGCTTCATGGTTGGTTGCCTGAAGCTTCTGTATGTTCAGAGGTAGGTAACAGTTCTATGGATTTTGCCCTCATAAAGGCCCGTTTCCACTATAGCGGATTCCGCCGCGTCTTGCGGCGAGCGGAGCGGTTTTCACAGGCATTGGGATAATCAATAGGCCATTGTATTGTTACACCATCGAAGATTATCCAAAGCCCTGTGAAAACCCACCGCTCACCAGAAACCGCCGCGGAATCTGCTATAGTGGAAACGGGCCTATAAGAGTAAAACCCTGCTTGATGGTTAGTTCTCTGTAGCTTCTGTTTTTGTCCTGAGGTAGGTTACAATCTATGGGTCTCTGCCCTCATAAGAGGTAGGCCTAGTTCATGTAATTAGTACTACAAGTACTCGGTAAGGTTACAAATTCGCATAGTTGGTTCTCGGAAGCTTCTCTTTATGTCCAGAGGTAGGTTACAATCTATAGGTCATTCGGACTACTTCTGATGTAAAGTTATTCAAGAAAAGTTGCTGTTTCCCATTGTCCCATTGTTGCCAAACTTTCATACATGTCAGCTGCAGTCAGTCAGTTCTGATAGTTTTGTCAGGCCAATTTGCCAAAATAGGAGCTGTCAGTGGGTTGACCAATAGGTGTCACTACGTCCCAATTCAATTCTTGATCGAGCAGCAATCACGCAGATTTTTCTGTGTATTGGTCCGCTAGAACATTACTGCCATCTTTTGACAATACGCGCAGCTGACTGCTCCTATTGGCAGCAGCGGACGCAGGGAACCTTCTGGAATTATCACAAGATTTGAAAATTCAAAAAAGGAAATCTTTATTTTTCAGGTGGACGATCTGTTGGGTGACATCATCAGTTTGGAATCTGTTGATGCAACTGTCGATGGTGACCTTAACTTCATTGAACCGACCCTGACGCATATGTCACAGACTTTACCAGGGGTATGTATCATTGGCATTAGTGAGGTTAAGATCTGGTCCGACTCCTACTCCCGCTCTGACTCCGAGGTGCTAAAATTCCGATTTTTCAAGTCGGAGATAAATTTACCACCCTGGGTTCTATCGTTCTCCTGAATGAGTGAACACCATTGCTTTGGAAAACCTCGTATTTGATGACGTAGTTCTGAAAAAAGGAATCCTCTGGAGTCGGAGTCGAGACTCGGAACGTTATCTTAACCTCCCTATTGGGAGCAAAACTGCTGGTAAAAAAAGAAAGAGTTGATGCCGGGCTATCACAGTTTATTTTGGACTCGGCTTGGCTTTAACCATTTCCCTACCATAGACTGGTATACCAGTTCATGGCAAGGTTGTGTTCACTGCGATAAACCGCAGGCCTTTCCTTTTGAGGCGCGCTAAAATGTGCATGTGGAATTCTAATGTGGAATTCTAATGGAATAAAATGTGCATGTAGAAATTCTATTGTTTGCGAGGCACATGCACATTTTAGCGCGCCTCAAAAGGAAAGGCCTGAAACCGGTATTCCGGGCCGGGGTTTTCATGACGCTATGGTGTCGCAATAAGGTACCCGCGTGACAAACTTTGCTACGCGGTGGCTCTGCGATCGATTGACCCGCCGTGACGTCATTTAAACTGTTGACGTTGCGTCATGAAAAAGTGACCTGTATATTTTTTTATAGGAATAATGAGACAAGAACGTTGTCTTTATCGCCAACCTCTCTCCTCATTTTAAGGAAATAAGCAAGGAGATTAAACAAATTTTCACCTGCTACAGGATGATGTAAGATTTACTGTCAGGTGACGAACACAAACGGGTTATTTTCAAGCCAGAAATAAATGGAAATAACGTTAGAAAAAAGAAACTATGGGCACATCGCTCGCAGCGCCACGTCGTGACGTTAGTTCCGCAGGTTCCTCATTGGCACTAGTGCCGTGGTACTAGAATACATTATGTTCATGCTCAGATTACATGAG
The DNA here is from genome assembly GCA_002633025.1 of Notospermus geniculatus. Taxonomy (NCBI): domain Eukaryota; kingdom Metazoa; phylum Nemertea; class Pilidiophora; order Heteronemertea; family Lineidae; genus Notospermus; species Notospermus geniculatus. The sequence continues at coordinate 72,278 of NMRB01002101.1, read as the reverse complement.
CGTAGCAAATGATGCAAAATGCACTGTTAGTGAAGTTGTTGAGGCACCATTTTATTTTGGACTCAAATATTAGGCATTAGAATGCCATTTATTTTGGAGTCAAAGACAAGGCCCTTAGGAGCTTTTAGCCTCAAAGACTAGTCGTTTATTCTAGACTCAATGGATGATATTCACAAAAGCTAGCAAATGTTTTTACTTCAAGTTTTGTAGTACATTTACATTGGACCTCACTGTGGAAATCTTAAGTAAAGCATTTGCTAACTTTTATGAAAACAAGGCAATATTCCGGACTCAAAATCTAGGCCTTTGAGGATTATGCCTTATGAAAACTGCATGCTGAGTGATGTTTTTTATCAGTTGGTGGTAGAGGAAGCTACCGTAAGTACCGGTAGTCATAAGAATATGAGGAATTCCACAAGTCAAGTTGTCAAACGGGAAGCAGGCTTCGAAATATCCCAGGATGAAACTTGGCAGAAGTTTCTCAAGAATTTTGGCCACTGTGCAACCAGATTTTCAAAAACTGAGGTTTGCTTTGTACGTTTCAATCCCAATGGGTTAATTGCCTCGCAATTACTTTCATAATCGGCTAATGATCGAGAGGCCTGTCCGGCCGGCTTCCTCATGCAGCTAATTACAAAATCGTTAAACTGTCCTGAAAATTACCCAATTGCGGTTAATTAACCCACATATCTAATTAACCCACATAAGGCACAATTTTACCCAAAACAGGAAAAACCGTTGCTACAACAATGAAATGCCATAAACCAACAAAATCTGAAATTTGGATAGAGAAAGTCAGTTTTTCCGTATATCTGAATTCCGGGAATTCATAGCTGGTATTCCCAGCAAATAAATTGCACGAACATGAAAAACACTCAACTATCCACTTCAACCCTCCTTTAAAAATCTTTCCGTGAGAAAATAGGCCCGTATTGTATTGTGAGCAGAGCATGACAGGACGAAACTGTGTTTTCACGGAACTGAAATTCCGGGTATGATCAGAATTGGGTCTTTAAAAATCATAAATGTGGGTTCCTCATTGGTAAAAAAAAGGTGAGCTTTATAGCATAGCTGCCAACCTTCAGAAATGGTCATCAGTAAAATTTTCATTATTTTCCCCAGTTTTCAGTAGTTTTGGCACCCCAATCCGTAAGATGACAGGAAAATGCATAAAATTAGATGCCAAATATTACCTACGTTGCAGAGTTGGTATCAAGCACGTTGCAGAATTGGTATCAAGCACTTGCGTAGGTGGAAGGCCGCCATTTTGGATCTTGCCAGTGCGCATGTAGAAATAGTTCGGTCGGCCTAATCGCACAATTCTTTCTAATTAGTATTCAGTTCATTTCTAATACCACTTGTTATCAACACGAAGTCCTTTTAGTCTGAAAATATTCGCCTTGACCCCAACAGCACCACTTTTCAACATCATCTATCATTTAGCGTAGATGCCACTGGGTTGGCGGTGACACGGCTGGCCTGTTCACGATGGTTAAAAACCTTTACCAAAATGTAGTAATCTGCACTACTTTCAAGATGGAAACCTAGCACCTGCGCTAGTGGTGTTATAGAAGATAACGCCATCTAGTGTCAAGTGTGAGCCGTCAGCAGATCAGCTGGGTGGCAAATATTACATGGAACAGCGAAGACAGTTCATAGAATGTATGCTAGGGGAACTCAGGTTGATATCAATCAGGAACTGGGGGAACATGGGCTATGAGCAGGCCAACTAGTTGCCGTAGACTGACACCGGAAAAAGATAGGCTAGATAAAGAGCTTGCCGGAAAGGGCATCTTGTAGCCAAAAAGGCACTCTGTGCCGAAAGAAGCACCCTATGCCGAAAAAGGGCACTCTGCCCCGGAAGGGGGGGCGCACCCCCTGGATCCGCCCCTGGGGCCAGTAGTGCTATGGCTTCAGCCCTGATGGACGGCTTTAAAGCAAAATTTTGCTGGATGTTTGGGGATAGAAGACTTAAAATGCAGCCCACACAAAATACGTTCATCCTTACTTTCTCTCACTCAGTAGTCTCACTGAATAGTTGTTTGGGCTACTCGCAGGGTACTGATGGATGCCTCCTTTAACATGGGCCATTGAACTATCTTTTTTTGAAGATGGGGATTTGGCCTAGTGGTTTGAGGCGTGCTGTCCCTTAGTGCTGGCGGTTGATGCCTCATGCAAGGGTCCGTGGGTTCGAATCTGGAAGAAGGACGTGATGACCTTCACCTTGGAAATCCGTTTCTATTTCATATCTATTATTTGTATCTCCATTGTGTGACCCCTTAAATAACTTAAAACAGTTTGGGTTCGGAGATTGTTTGGACTACTCGCAGGGTACTGATGGACGCCTCCTTTAACATGGGCCATTGAACTATCTTTTTTGAAGATGGGGATTTGGCCTAGTGGTTTGAGGCATGCTAGTCCCTTAGTGCTGGTGATTGATGCCTCATGCGAGGGTTCTGGTAGGAAGCAATGTCTTTCACCTTAGAAACCCGATTTCTATTTCAATTGTCCGACAGGTTTCCAAAACCACTTCGTGGGTCCACCTGGAACATTTTATGGATGAGACAACCATCTGCTGGACTACGGCTGTACAAATCCAAATCACACTACAGTTCCATTAATCCATACAAATTCATCTTTAATAAGATGGCTAAGATAATTTACCAGCACACATGCTTAATTCATTATGCAGGCGTGCCGATTTAAACTAGTACTTGTGGCAGGTTTTGCACATGTTTCATTGTTGGGAAGGGCTTGCTCGTGTGCATGCTGCCTCTTGCTAAACTCTGGCGGATAACTGCGAGGGTGGGACTACTGAGTAAGTGACAGGGCCTTGGCCTATTTTGTTGATTTTGCCCGGTGGTGGTATGCCGTTCTGTGTGTAGGCCATTTTGTTTCTCGCACGAGTCTTGTGATGCAAGGCAATCGTCGGCAGGGGTGAATTGGCATGGTTATAGACAAATCCCAAATTGACGTAAACGGGAAAGATCTGCGCACTTCCGCCGAAATAGCAACAAGAACCTCGGTCTGAAACTGAATGACGTGACGCAGAGAACCCCACGACAGTGACTTGGACGACGTTACATCAGAGTTGACCATTGCTGAATCACGGATTGCGTCACGTCAGCTGGTTTCAGGTCGAGGTTCTTGTTGCTATTTCGGCGGAAGTGCGCAGAACTTGGAATTTGGGATTTGTCTATTGAGGGAATCCTGTGACCAAAATCCACCAATTGCAGGAGCATAGCTAGCTTTTACGGCGTAGAGGGCAAAATTGATTGAGGTAGTCGTGGGGGGGGTCTGGGGTCCTCGCCCAGAAAAAAAAAAGAATATCTACATCCTCTCAGATGCATTTTCCCGACATCTGACACCACAAATAACTTGGCTCGAAGAAGGAAAATGACCTTTTAGAGGATAAATTTGCTTTGTCCCCTTTTGCTCAGGGGGTATCTGCCCCCCCCCCACGAACGAGGCGTTCGTAATAGTGAGGATTCATCTGTGGAGGAATGATGATTGGGAGCCAGGCGTTGGGTTCGTAATATCCGGGAGTTTGTAAAATTGAGGTTCATAAGAGCACGGACATGTATACTGACGGGATAGGCAACTCTGACGTCGCCAAGTGCACAACGCTACGTGATGACGTACGCCACCTGTGTTAGGATTGACTCGCGGCCGTCCGATCGACCGACTCGGATTATACGAGCACTGCACCAAAAAACGGTGACATCGTAAAAAGTAATTCGTTTCCTACTTAAATCTAGGTATCATGACATTCAGTATTGATCTACCAAAACGATGCGGGCCAATTTACCGACATATTATCCCATCGTTTCTTGTTTACTTCAACTGAAATGGGCAGGCTTTTCTTGAATGCATGCACAGCCGCCATCTTGAATCGGACGGTTTCATGAAGGCTGATCAGCTACGGTCATTTTTAAGCAACGATTAATCCATAACCTGTCAAATGCCTAAAAACCTCACGTCATATAAAACGTCATATAAAACCTCAAACCTCATAAAACCTCACGTCATATAAGCCTGTTGCTTACTTTAACATTCAACGTCTTTTAAAAAGAAAGTTATGCCTTCACAGTAGAGAAAATGCAGCGTGATACGGGAATTAACACAGGTGGTCACATGACACGCCCGAGTTGCATATCCCGTTAGTATACAGGTCTGTGGTAAGAGCAAGGAAACACTGTAGTAGGACATGTTCTAATCTTGTCTAGCTTCGCACAGAAGTCAGCTTGGGGCAGAAAAATGAGTCTAGTCAAGCAGCTTTGCCTTGTGTAAAGTCCGGCAACATCTAAGTGCGACCCAATGGAATGTGGAAGTTAGAAAATTGATAGTTGGATTTTCTACGGACCTTTAATCACAGGCGGCTCTTGAATTAAAAACAGCAAAGCTCTGCCACATAATACCCGGTGTACATGACTTCCGCGTTCCATTGGGTCGCGCTTAGATGTTGCCGGACTTTAGATAATGCACACAGATGAAATTATAAATTCACTCTCCAAGATGGTCTTAAAGGCACTGCTCCATGTGAGAGTTTTTTTGACGAGTTGGCTCTCCATGGGCAACTCGCCCATAGAATTTTTGGATGTGTTTGCTCTCTATGGGCAACTCGCCCATAGAATTTTTGGATGAGTTCACTCTATGGGCATTGACATGTTGGCTCCCCATGGGCAACTCGCCCATAGAATTTTTGGACGAGTTGGCTCTCTATGGGCAACTCGCCCATAGAGAACTATGGGCAGTCATTTATTTGTGTCAGTGGTCTTGGTGCAAGTCGTAAGGAAACCAACAATGGTGAATTGCATCTCAAATGAGAGCCATCTGGCGTGAGAAAGCTCTCACTGGGAGGAGTGCCTTTAATAGCGAGGTTAAGATCTGGTCCGACTCCGACTCCCACTCCGAGGTGCTAAAATTCGGATTTTTCAAGTCGGAAATAAATTTACCACCCAGGCGGGTTCTATTCATTCTGAATGAGTAAACACTAGTGCTTCGGAAAACCCCGTTGTATTTGATGACGTAGTTCCCCAAAAAGGAGTCCTCTGGAGTCGGAGTCGAGACTCAGAATGTTAACTTAACCTCCCTAAGGTCCTTCCAAGACCTTGGACTGACCTGGAACAATTGCTACCGATAGATCGCTCCTGCCTGTTTGGAACACATCCAAAGTGACCGCTCTCCCTATCTGAGATTTCACCGGCGACTTTTTGACACAGATCGTCGATAACACTTGTTATCTCAACGACCCTAGGCCTATTTCGGAGATTAACCAAGGAAGTTTTGTACACATTTAGAGTCGACGGAGTTATACATGTAACACTGCCGGTGCGGACTTGAAAGTGGGGTGGATTGATCATAAAAAATACCGAACTTCTGGAGAAGTTGTGTGGACTCGGACAAACCAGGGATTAGCGATACCAGAATGAGGAGAACATTGGGATCCTTTCCTCTATTTTCTGGGTGACTGTGATTCCTGAATGATTTACGGACTTTACAAACTATAGAATATGGACTTTACAAACTATAGAATATGGACTTTACAAACTATAGAATATGGACTTTACAAACTATAGAATATGGACTTGACTAACTAGAGAATATTGATAGACGGACTAAACTGTGATTCCCAATATGAAAACTACGGGTATCCCTGAGGGGTCAGGAAGCCGTATTGTGTACGTGGTGAGGAAAAAGAAAATAAATGGGGCTAGCATCGATGATGATCAGGTAATTTAGTTAAAACTAAGGGGATGGCGAACGTAACAGCCCTCCAATTGTTGTAGAAAGCTTTCTACATTCAGATGGGTCTGTTGGACTTAGACTGCTTCTATGTACAGTGCACCCTCGCTCTTACGAACCTCGATTCTACGAACTCCCGGATATTACGAACCCAACGTCTGGTTCCCAAAATGTCATGACATGTATGTAAATCCTTGCTATTACGAACTCCGCGTTAGTACAAACGTAACCCTTGGACCCCGAAGGGTTCGTAATAGCGAGGGAGGACTGTATATCTTTTGTTCATGATTGTCATAGGGGTGGAATACGAAACCATCATTTTATGGATCCACTAGTTGTAGGCTGTGGGAATAAAGTGCCAGGACCTTATTTGTAAAGCCACAGTTCTAGCCTGCTTGCATATTAACACTTATGCGTATTTATTATAATTATGACGGCTTCATAAAGGTCCATAATCTGGGAGCAAGCATTTCCCATCGCGCGTGATGAACTAGGTGGATATTTTCCCCAAATGGACTGGATCTGACGGCAGTGCAGTTTGATGAGATAAGGCTCTTTCACTGACATGACTGACTGGTCTTGGGAGACACTGAAAGATAGATTGTCAATCTGTAGTCTATAGAATACTGAAGGTTGTAATCCTGGGCATAGGTCTACAGTGATTGGACCAAAACAAGCAAGCCAAGAGATTGAGTTTGTTTTTCGGGGATTTCTGTGAAAATGGTGTTTTGACATTGGAAATTTACGTTGAATGGCACCTCCCGTTCTAGTTTGTAAGGTGTCAATGACACTGGATTTGTCAGGCCACCATGGCCTCATCTCGTGAACCTATTGACCTATACCGTGATAAGATGGGATAAGCCGTGGTGTCTTGTACATACATGTACCTTAGTGCTCTGCAAGGGCATGTAAAACACTCCCCCGACCGAGTGAGGAACACGGGTAGCTTGAGATGGCCTCTTCTATACTTAATTACCAGGGCCAATAATGCTTGGCTTCGGCCTGATGGAAAAGAGTATTGCAAATCGCAGCAGAAACCACTGAAGTGGAAACGATCCTTTCGGTTGATATTCTAATTGGCTTTCCTCCCATTTTCATGTGGCAAAAAAGACAGAAATTCAAGTACCGGTACACGATTTCTCTGTCTGAGGGATGTCCTGTACATACATGTATATCCGTGTCATACAGTAGGCTTAATATTTCATCATATTCATCCTGATTTATCTATTCATCAATTTAAAAAGCGTAGCATGTGGGAACACCTGTTGATGTTAGAGTTAACATGGTTAATGTATAAAATGGACAGCTGACATTATCAACTATATCGACACGTGCTGCTGTGCATATCACCCCCGCATTTTAAACTTATGGCGACTGACCTGCACCCATTTCACTGTGTCATGGCATGTACATGTAATGTCTGTTTGTGAAGTCAATTCGGTGGAATTTCCCTTTTACTGATACCAGATACCTCCTCTATTGAGGACACTGAAATCAGTGCCAAATTGGTCATTTCTATTCATTTGGATCTCAGTGATGAAGATTCTCATCTATTGAGAACACTAAAGTTGAGGCCCTGAATGATCAGGAGGAGCCCTGATAGCTTAGCAGTTATCACGTTTGCTTAGCAAGCGGCAGGTCCCGGGTTCGAATCCAGCCCAGGCCGTATGGGATTTCATTCCCGGCTCTTCACGTCCGTCACATGGGACAGTAAGCCGTGGTGCCTTGTACCTTGTGTCTTTGCAAGGGCAAGTAAAATACCCCATCCAAGTGAGGAACATGAGTAGCTTGTGATGGCCTCCTCCGTACTTACCAGGGGCAATGATGCTATATAGCGTCGGCCCTGAAGGAAAAATCAAATACAAAATCAATGAGGAACCCGCGTGCCGGAAATCCCGACAGGTCGGCGCTGCGAGCAGTGCGACCAAAACGACGTCATTGACGTCGTTTTATGTGTTGACGCTACGTCCTGAAAAAATCAGCTGTACATTTTCTACAGGAAAATTGAGATAAAGACGTTGCCGAAATCGTCATCTATGTCTTCATTTTAAGGAAAAAAAGCACCGCAAAATGTAGACATTTTCATCTGCTACAAGATGGTGTAAATTTTAATGCCAGGCGACCGAAACAAACGGGTGCTTTTCACACCAGAAATAAATGGAAATAACGTCAGAAAAAAGAAACTTCGGTCGCACTGCTCACAGCGCCACGTCGTGACGTTAGTTCCTCCGGTTCCCCATTCTGTTCATTTTGACCTGTGCAATCAGGACACCTCTCAAAAGGACCTCATCACTCAACTGCAAAGATCAGGGTTCTGCCACTGCTGGTCGGCGCCGGACGGCCCCGTCCAGGACGCAGAAATGCCGACCGGCACTCAGCCTAAAAAGAGTATTTTCCGACCATCTGAACTAAAGAAGTGTGCCATGAGTGATGCCCGCCATGTGACGCACACTTCCGAATTTTCTTTCTGTTCCCATTCACCAAATGTGCTTCCCGGTGGGGCTTCCTGACAGGGCTTCCTGATACATTTCTGATCAACGACAACAACAACAACAACAACAACAACGGCGGGCTGCCTAAGTTGCAATAGAGTGGATTGGGGTCATTTTGACGCCAAATGAGCTCATTATTTCGACTCGCAGGTGCCACGAAATCGCATTTCAGCAAGTCTAGATTTCAAATTTTTCTGGGGGAGATCCCCTTCCGACTGGCACTCGTTCAGTCCTGGGCAAAACCCTGAAAGATGTCCATATCAGAGCACTTTCACGGGTTGACCGAGAGAGTAAGGCTGCGTTGTAATTGGCCTTTCAATTTCCAATTTTGACCTTGTCTATATCTCTTATATATTTCAGCAACAACAAAGCAAGAACCTGCTTGATATGTACAATGTGAATACGAATGGTGCTATACATAATAAACAACCGAGCTCTTGTCCATCTGATTTCAATATTGACGGTATTAATGAAACAATGCCACCGTATCCATACCTGACCGATGAGGCACGGGCTATCGTCAAAGATAGACAGAAGAAGGACAATCATAATATCAGTAAGTTGTCTTAAGGATTTTGATGTCACCAAGCAGGCGCGGATCCAAGGGGGGGCACACCCGGCCCGTGCCCCCTCTATTTTGTGGAAAA
>NMRB01002101.1:0-56203 GCA_002633025.1 Notospermus geniculatus | reverse complement strand
AGAAGACCTTTTTTGCCCAAAATCCGGTTGGGGGGGGGGCAACTGCCCCTGCCCCCTCCCGCTAAATATGGCCCTGCCCCTTGCAATCATCTAACTGTTCTTGCCTGTCTAGGAATTCCATGAAACGTTCTTAATGTTCATGACACCCATTGTTGTAAAAATTGTCATAAAGCCTTCTAGTCATATGTAAATAAGAGTCATTTTATCATCAGTTTTTACTTTCGTTACTGAAGTCCCTAAACAGAATTTCTCACGATCTATCATTTACGATTATCTTGTTTTCGTTTCTATTTGAAGAAATAGTATGGGGACTGTTACGTTTAATATTGTACTATCTGGAAAAAAAATTCATGTGCTGTTTTCTTGTAATATTTAACTCTATGTTCACCAATACCCATTCTCCCACAGCGGGGTTTTTTACCTCGCTCATCGGGGGCGGATCCACGATTTCAGAACAGAGTGGGCGCACTGTGCTAGAAACATTGAAATCTGTGGTGAATTTCAGTGATTTGCTTCAAATTTCAGAACTTCACGGTCAATTTTACAGATTTGTTGGCCGAAGGCGGCGGCGTGCACCGGGTGCGCCCCCTTTCATCGGCACCTGCTCATCTTCATCCACTCGCACAAACTTCGTGCGCGAGTGTATGAAGAGGAGCGAGATCAAGCCCTGCCATGGGAGGATGCCAAATACCATACTCGGCATGTTTGTCCCTCTGATCAAAATGGAGGAAATCTCGCTGGGACTGTTAGTTGCAATGCAGACGAGACATTTATTTGACACGTTTACAAGGGCGTTGCTAGCTTTTATGGCCTAGGGGGGGGGGCAAAATTTGATTGAGTCTAGAGAGCGAAGCCGGAGGTGGTCCTCCCCCATAAAAAAATTGAACATTTACATCATCTCAGATGCATTTTCCCCACACTGACACCACAATTAACTTGGCTTGAGTTGAAGAGGNGGGGGGGGGGGCATTTGCCCCCTCTGCCCCACCCTGCTAGCTACGCCCTTAGTTTATGACTCGGACCAGCCATAGTTGTGAGAGTAGCAGAAACTTGGACGCCGTATAATCATGCACATGATGCTGTACAGAGTTCTATGATACATTTATACCTCACTTTGTATTCAAGAAGTCGGTCATGCAGGTTGCCCACTGGAGGCCACAACATTACATAACACAAGCCTATACGATATATGTGCATTAATTGTAATGGATTTCTGTTGGGTACTCTTCTAGAAGTTCCACCACACGCCTGTGGTATAAGACTCCTGTGGTGGGTGTGTTTCAAAAAGTGTTCCGTCTGACACCAGAAAATTTTCACCATTCTTTTGTCTACTGGTGAAAGGCTGTTTCTTGAAACTCTACAATATTCATGTCAGATCTAGGTATCATGGAGTTCTAAATTATGGCACTGCAAACTAATTGATATATTAACCCTTTAAAGTCTCACAGCAGAAAGTAGTTTTGGTGTCAAACGGAACAATAGATTTTGCTGGTAAGCTTTTAATATTTTTTGATACATGGATGTACCCTCCTTCAAATGAGTGTACACTGTACATCCCAGATGGAGAAACTAATATTTAAAGGTCTATATTATCAAATACTACATTTGATTTTTGGAAAATCAATGGTACAAATCGTTGTGATCATTTCAAAGTTAAATTTTACCCTATTTTCTTTGGTGACCAATTTTGAAACACACCCTGGTATAAGACTATCTCCACTTGCATGGTGATTGTAGCACCTTTGTCTTGTTACTACCAGCTATATTGTAGTGCTGTGTGTCAGTCTAATGGTGATTTTCGACAATGGCCTGGTTTGGTCCAAGGCAACGTTTTGCGAGGATTCTTCCATTGTTTAACATGTTGACTACCATGGCCAAAAATAACATGAGCTGAGATGCTGCCTTTTGCCATTTGAGGGCCAAGTTGGAAATCTTACTTCGATCTTGAATCTTACTTAGATCTTGACTTCAATTGCTAAACATGTTGTATAACATGGAATACCAGTATTGTCACCAACGCGAGTGACAGAAATGTAAGTGTTACAGTTTACAGATAGATCCTCTGTAAATGTATAGCAAAGATTTTCTCTGTAAATGTATAGAAAAGATATTATTACACTCTGTAAATGTGTGTGTCATTGTTTATGAATTGAGAATATATTTTCAAAGCACATATTTCTTATCCTTCTCTTCCTCTGACATCAGTTAACATATCACCAAAGCAGAGTTGCAATTTACAACTTTGCAGCATGTACATGTACTGTGCCCTCAGTTGGGCCTACATGGCAGGGCCTAACCCGCTTGCCATGGAGGATTTCTGACTGGCACGGCCTAACCCGTTGGCCATGGAGGATTTCTGGCTGGCACCGCCTAACCCGCTTGCCATGGAGGATTTCTGGCTGGCAGGGCATAACCCGCTGGCCATGGAGGATTTCTGGCTGGCATGGCCTAAAATCCGCTTGCTTGGAGGATTTCTGGCTGACATGGCCTAATCTGCGGGCCATGGAGGATTTCTGCTGGCACGGCCTAACCCATTGGCCATGGAGGATTTCTGGCTGGCACCGCCTAACCCACTTGCCATGGAGGATTTCTGGCTGGCATGGCCTAATCCTTTTGCTTGGAGGATTTCTGGCTGGCTTGGCCTAACCCGCGGGCCATGGAGGATTTCTGGCTGGTGTGGCCTTACCCGCTTGCCATGGAGGATTTCTGGCTGGCACGGCCTAACCCGTTGGCCACGGGGACTTCTGGCTGGCACATAGCCTTATGGCTATGTCATAAGATTACATCACTACTGTTTTTGTAAGCATAGACAGAGCTGGTGATGTCACAACCCTTCATGCAGTAGTCAAGATGTAGGCCTAATCCACCCCTTCAATGTTGACTGGATTTCCTTTCAACGGCCCGAGTGGTTAGCATGCCTGGCTTTTAACGCAAACTGCCAGAGCTGTGAATGGGACTGAGACCAACAAGGAACGGCATGCAAAAATGTGAGGCAGTCTAGGAAAACCTGTCAGATGTCATGTTTGAGGAAAATGTTAATGGCCCTGGTGAACCCACAAATTTCAATAGCTGAAATTTACTGCCCAACAGCTCAACAGTAGCACTAACAGATCAATGCACCAGCAATCTGACAGCCCGTGTTGATCATTCAGCGACTTCCGACGGGTTTTCCTGGACCGCCACACAAATAATACATGTAGGGCCTACTTACATGTCAGTCATCTTGAGCTGATCATTGCCAACTGCAAAATACAGGCATAAAAATAATGACAAGAAGACAGCAGTCAGGGGGTAGTGAGTGATTCAACCCAAAATATCTTGCAGGAGTCTCCCAAGAACTTCTTTTGGAACCAGAGGTGGATTTCGGCACGTTAAGGGGAGGGGGTGCAAGCGGCAAGCACGTCCTTATGCTGCAAAATTTCTTGCCTTATCATTTGACTACGCAAGTGAAGGAAAATGTATATAAAGTCCATTTCCAGATTATTTGCAAATTTTCGACCCCAAGCGGGGTCTTCTTCAGGCTGGCACTTTTACACACTAGATTTAGCACTTTTTTAGCACTTTTACACACTAGCAAGTGAAGAGGAAGCGAATTAACAGAGATAAGGCAAAGTGGATTTACTCAATATATTTATAAGTTTATTTGTAAACTGTACTTGGAAAAGCTACATGCTAACAACAGCCCATCTGACGATGGCCCTTTTTCTCTCCAAAGGAGGACAATCTGACTGACACAGTCTGTTTATCTATCACACGATCTACTCTCTTGGAATGATGTTAGCTGGGTGTCGGCCGTATCTGCTGTAATTTGAAATCTTCTCTGGCCGCTTCCGCCATTTGTGCACTTCGCCTAAAATGAAGAAAAGAACACACTATTATACGATGCTGATGACTTGAAACGACTGTTTCCTGAATACTTTACCAACAGACCGTCGTTTTTTCATCACTCCCTACATAACTTACCAACCCTGTGGTGTTCAGCGACTTTGGCTGGATTTTGCCCGACTTGGTCCCATATGTGACCCGCTCCACCAAAAGCAGGCACTTGTCGCAAGTGATTTGTATTTGTATTTGATTTTTCCATCAGGGCCGACGCTATAGCATGATTGGCCCTGATACAGGGCCTGTAAGTACGGAGGAGGCCATCACAAGCTACTCATGTTCCTCACTTGGATGGGGTCTTTTACTTGCCCTTGCAAAGACACAAGGTACAAGGCACCACGGCTTACTGTCCCATGTGACGGACTGAAGAGCCAGGAATGAAGTCCGTGTACTTACTTCTTTTCTAGAAGTTTCTCATGTACTCGTTTAAAATGTCTGGTTTCCTGTGAGTCTCCAGTGGCTAACGTTGTACCCCAAACAAGTAATCCAGCAAATGTCCTGAAACAAAACAACAGAGTTAATACATACCACAGTAAGATTGAAATTGAAATTGAATGGAGAGTCAAGTGTTTATTAAGGAAATTAGCTAACCACTTCAGACAATACTTGGTGAATTTACAGCTGGAAACCAGGGCTTATATTCATAAAACCTTGCTAGCTTAGCTGGTTGCTAGTTCGGTACATTGGCCCGTACAAACTGGGCACTTTAGCAGGTAACTAAGCCTAGCAAGGTTTTATGAATAAGGGTCCTGGCGCCAGGAGATATGTTACGTACCACAGCAAGACTGGCCGTATTGAAATATTGAATTCGAGAGGACAGCGCTATTACGGTAATAGCTAGCCTCTCGGTGATTTGATATACAGCTGGAAATCAGACGCCCGGAGAAATCCTGCGCTGTCAAAAAAGTTGCTCCTCCTTAAACATGAAGATTGGGTCCGACCGGAGATCGAACCTGTAACCTTAGCGGTGATAGACGCCATTGTTTCCACTTCACCACTCTGGAAGCTCATCGAATGATATGAGAAAATGAAAACATATGTGCTGAACAATGCCATATCCCCAAGTCAGCCTATCCAATGTTTCGACGGCCTCCCACCGTCTTGAATTTTACGGAGATTTCGCTCATGCACCTTGTCTCGTTGGTAAACCAAAATACATGATCGGTCGCGAAATACAAAATTGTGACCTGCTCTAGCAAAAAGAGTCGCTTGTTGCTCAGAAGGTGAGCCTGAACGAACCGAGATGACACCAGGAGAGAATGGAATAAAATTTTCCCAAGTGAAAATGTTATCCACTAGTAGCGTACTTACCTGTTAGAATCTACTTTCGAGTACTCCTCCGGCTAGCCGGACACACGCGCCGACCCAAATTTTACACCCAACCACCTAATTGGGTCATGATATCCCATAATCCTCTACTTTTGAGGCCTGACAAGGGACAAACTAGCAAGTAAAACCTCTACACTGAGAGGGGAGGTGGGCGGGTATTCTAACAGGTAAGTACGCTACTAGTGGATAACATTTTCACTTGGGAAAATTTTAATCCACTGCGTAGCTACCTTACCTGTTAGAATCTACTTTCGAGTAAGAAATAATGAAGCTAATAAGGAGGTGGGTAGTAAAACAGCCATAACGAAGTTACAAATTTCTACCACACCAAACATATTTACAAAGTTTACATAAATGGTACGGGCTTGACGGCCTTCCTCAAACAAGTATTCAAGGAAGCTAGAGACATTGTCTATAGTTGTCTGCAGCGGGTCCAAATTCTGTTGTTCACACCACCCACAGAAAATTCGAATTCTTGCATCATATGAGGCGATGGTCGATTTTCTCCTTGCCTCTGCTGCTCTCTTAGCAGCCTTCTCAGAAATGCCCTTCTTAAGCCAAGTTGTCTTGACAACTTCCAGGCAACTAATTTCAGCACCCCTGGGTTGTGGTGCAGCTTCTTGCTGTGGGGCTGGAAAAGGAGGTCCTCCCTCGCAGGGAGGACTACTGGCCTGTCGATCAACAGGTCCAGGATCTCTGCAAACCATGCTTGCCTGGGCCACCATGGGGCTAAAAGAATTACCTGGCAATCCGCCTCTTGGACCTTCTGCAGGACTCTCTGAATGAGGGCCACCGGTGGGAATGCATATGCAAACATTCCTTGCCAGCTGATGGACAGTGCGTCCACCGCCCAGGCTTGGGGATCCACCACTGGCGACACGTAAGTTGGAATCTGAAAATTCAGGCTTGTCGCAAACAGGTCTATATGGGGTCTGTCTAACACCTGAAAGACTATCGAGAGGATCTCGGGGTTGATTGTCCACTCTGTTGGGAAAACCTTGGTCTTTCTGGAGAGAGCATCTGGTACCACGTTCTTCTCCCCTGGAATGTGTCTCGCCCTCAGGTCTATTTTCCTGTGGTGACACCAGAGAAGAATTTCTCTGGCCAACTGGCAGAGATCGTGAGAATGTGTTCCCCCCTGTTTGTTTACATAAGCTGCTACGGTTGTGTTGTCTGTCAAGAGCAGAACTGATTTGTTCTTGACCCGAGACTCGAGCTGTAACAAGGCTAACTGAGCAGCCTTCATCTCGAGCCAATTGATGTGTCTCAGTGCCTCTTCCGCGGACCAGGTCCCTGATAGGCACGTCCCTTCCAGTAATGCCCCCCACCCCTCTAGAGAGGCGTCTGTGGAGAGCGATACCTGAGGCGACCAGCGAACTAGACTCATCCCCCGACGAGTGTTGTGGAGATCCCTCCACCACTGCAGGGGCTCCCTCGGTGCCTGTGTAATGGGGATTCTCTTTGATCCAGGTCCCTGATAGGCACGTCCCTTCCAGTAATGCCCCCCACCCCTCTAGAGAGGCGTCTGTGGAGAGCGATACCTGAGGCGACCAGCGAATTAGACTCATCCCCCGACGAGTGTTGTGGAGATCCCTCCACCACTGCAGGGGCTCCCTCAGTGCCTGTGTAATGGGGATTCTCTTTGACAGTGACTGTGCATTGGGGTCCCAATGCATTGACAGATGTAACTGAAGGGGTCTCATCTGAAGACGTGCGAGTGGTATCACATCTAAGCATGATGACATTCTTCCAAGTAGACTCAGTATGCTTCGGGCTGATCCCCTCCCTTTGGCCAGTATCTGAGCCACCGCTGACTTGAGATCTAACGACCTCTCGAGGGATGGAAAAACTAGTCCCCGCTCCAGGTCCAACTCTGCACCGAGGAAGTTTATCCTGTGTGAGGGGATTAAATGCGATTTCTCCCAGTTTATTATGAACCCTAACGAGGTTATCGTTTGAGTTACGAGGGAAATCAGTCTGAGCAGACTTGCCCTGGACCTCGCCCTGAGGAGCCAGTCGTCCAAGTAGGCGTGGATCCGGGCTCCTCTCCTTCTCAGGTATGCTAGAACTGTTGCCACTACCTTTGTGAATACTCTTGGAGCTGATTTTAGCCCAAAAACCAGAGCGCTGAATTGGTAATGCTTTCCCCCTACACAGAAGCGAAGGAATTGCCGGGACTCTTGATGCACCGGAATATGACAATAGGCGTCCGCCAGATCTAAAGAAGCTAACCATTCTCCTTGACGGACTGATCTTAACACTGAGCGGAATGTTTCCATTCGGAAGTGTTGATCTGGTTTGAACTGGTTGAGGTTTCTTAAGTTCAACACCGGGCGGAAGCCCCCTGACTTTTTTGGTACTAAGAAAAGGTTTGAATAAAAACCTTGACTTACCTGATCGCTTGGAACTTCTTCCACTGCCCCTTTTTGCAACAGCTTTTCGACCTCTAGTTGCATTGCTTCTGCCTCCTCCAGTGAGTGCGGCCTGCTCTGAGGAACCACCACCGGATTGGTAGGAGGGGGGTGATGGAAGTCTATCTTGTAACCATTTTGCACCACTCCCAAGACGAACTTGTCTTTCGTTATGCGACGCCATTTCCGTGTGAACAGCGCCAGCCTCCCCCCAACTGGGAGTGAATTTGATGGGGAGGCAGACTGTTGATTGCTATTTTTGACTTTGTCCCCTACCAGCTCCCTTCCACTTTTGGTCCTTTCTTCCACGAAAGGACTGAAAGGAAGTCTTGCGGGGCTTCTGTTCCTGGTACTGGCCAGTCGTACATGTACCTCCGGTACCAGGTTGTGCAGCGTTAGCGGGGCCCACTCGCTGCCATGCTTGAGACCAGGGAGGAGGAAGGCATCGTTCCTCATGCGGAGCTAAGTTCCGAAATTTTTTAAACTGTGTTGACGGCTGAAGCTGATCCTTGGCCTTTCTCTTCTGAGAACCTGCACCTGTCTGCGATGCATTAGAAGTTGACGTCAAAGTTTGCGCCATTTCTCTGGCGTCTCTACGCAATTGGGAACTCTCTTTGGCAATATCATTGAATTTTCCACCAAAAAGTTCCAGACCTTGGATAGGAACCTTCAACAGGGCCTCCTGGTCGGATTTGTCAGGAAGACTGAGCGCATCTAAATAGATAGACCTCCTCTCCTGCACACACTTTGCTGATGCTGTGATGCTTAGGGTCGATAAATCGCTAATCGAAGTCGCCAGGGCCCCCAATAAGGAAGCTATATCCTCCTCAGAAGCATCTTTCTCCACTGACATCGCTGTCGTAGTGCTACCAACATGTACGATGTGTGAGAAATCACTCTCTGTTGAGAACGCAAAATCTGATCCACCGCACTAAGAGCTTTTTCTGTTCTACAGAATGTTTGCCTAACTAATAGTTATATATATTCACTGCACATCCCTCCGACGATGTCTGGAAGATTTCGTAAATCGCCCATATACCAATACAAAAGCAAAATGTTGATACTTACCAGTCCAAAAAATTTTGTTTCAAACTGTGCCGCTAGATGCTTTTTCTTATATCTTTCTTTAGCAACTCCGGCGCCAATGAAGCCAGCCACTAATCCTCCAAATATACCCGACTGTAGGGTGCCTCCAATGACTAGAAACATTTCTGGTGACAACTGACCATTCGTGCTGAAGGATAGAAGATGATGATATTAATGAACTTAGTGATAGTTTACTCCAGATGAACGCAAGAAATCTGTAGACATGGTAGAACAAAACATTAGCGCATCCCAAGTGCATATCCAAGGGGGGCGCATGCCCCCCTTTCGGCCAACAAATCTGTAAAATCGACCATGAAATTCTGAAATTTGGAGCAAATCATCAAAATTCACCCCAGATTTCAATGTTTCTAGCACAGTGCCGCTCTTTTCCGAATTCGTGGATCTGCCCCTACATCTGTCAAGGTTACCGGGGAGTTAATGTACGAGGACAGGAGGAGATTATACTGACGAGGAGGAATTTAAGGAAAAGACGAAGAGGTCTACAAATAAGGGGATGTCACATTCTGTTATAAACGATTTTTGTGATGTCTGTTTTGGGTCAAACTGGGTTGGGATCCAACCAACTCCTCTGTCTTATCTTGCCAAGTAAAAATGCAGGTCTCTGGGATGGAACAGGGCAAAACTCCGCTAACAAAAAAAAGTTTGGGTTTATAGTGGGTTTATAGTCTGATATCAACAATGGCAGACGTGTCATCCGACTTTACAGTTTAACCCCAGTCTATCCTGAAACCTTTCAGTAGAACTCAGATGACCTGCTCATTCAGCGCTACAGTCCGAGCATTTCCGACCAGTACCCATTTATACACCAGGGAGGAGAGAGGCCAGTGAGGCAAAGAGACTCGCCCAAAGCCTCATGCCACAGGGAATTCGAACCCAGGACGTTCTGACCGCTAGTCAGAGACCCGAACCACTACACCATGTGGCTCCAACCACATTCTCAATCTTTCCTATGTCCTTCTCAAAACTCCGTTTCTAAACTTACTCCTTCCCAAAGAATTCCCTCAATCGGTCTCTTCCCGTTTCTTTATTAATATATTCTATAACTTCTTGTTTTGAAATAGCACTTCCACTTATACTCGTCAATGCTTTGTAGTCAGTCCGAGGACTTTTCACATCTGTGTCGTTTACGTCAATGGCGGCATCCACAGTTCCTACATTATTTCCTCCCAGAACATTCTGTCCAGATGTTTTGACAATTCCTGCGGATACTTCAGCTGTTTCTTGAGCATGAACCACTGCACACTTGAACAGTGTCCTGAATCTTGAATATGTTGCATGAGCACTTTGTTTATTAGCACGGCTTGAAGAGAATTTAGACTTTCTTCGATGACGTAAAAATTCTTGCAATAAATCTCGATCCATTATTTTTCAACTAATGATGGTCAGCCTGTCAAGTAGAAGAGAAAGAGAAAAGTCTGTTACCGGTAATAAATCACAACCCTTTGGACTGTAGAGACAGCTATTACACTAACAGTCACACTGGCATGCCTATTAGGCTACTACCACAAGTACTACTAGGCATAGGCCTCAGGCTTTACAATTTACATTACAATTACATTCAGTTCATGTGGCTCAATACTATAAAGTCTGGCAACATCTATCTTCGACCTAAAGGAATGCGGAAGTCATGTAATGTGACAGAGCTTTTCGGTTTATAATCATGCCTGTCGATCACTTGTGGTCGTTTCTCGATTGTTCGCGTTGTCCACCGGTCATTCAATAGCCGCGTGTGATTAAAGGTCCGTGGAAAATCCAACGATCAATTTCCTAGCTTCCGCATTCCATTAGGTCAAAGATAGATGTTGCCAGACTTTACATACATGTAATCATATATAGAGGTTTCCCACGTGACGTCACAGCTCAAAATGTCCGCCATATTGGCCGTCAAATGACGCAACGTCACAGCATCAACACAGCGTTTTTGACGCAGTTTGGACGTTGCCGGCAGTCATCAGACCTCTTCCAGTTCCACCACTGTCTACAGCAAGTTGTATGAACGATTCGCTTTGTTTTCAACACGGTTTTCACACCAGACCATCTACTTATGTTCAGAAACTGTGAGAGGTATAAAGTGATTTGTTGAATTGTATGCTCCCAGTGGTCTCTACGGGCCGCTAACCTTTTGAACCGAGAACAAGATGGCAGCCTCCATGGCTTCATTTTGACTGCCAGTATGGCGGCCGTGTGACGTCAGTGGGAAATCGCTATAGGGGCCTACCGCCACATAGCAGGCCAAGCCATGGGATGAGAAGTGCACCGAGTGTATGTACGGTACATGTATGTAGGCCTAGGCCTATGTACCGGTAGGGCCTACATGCTCACGGATGAAACGGAAGGTGGAAATAGGCAGGTTCAAAGTTCATGACCATTTGGTCAGGACGCTATTATTGCACCGAATCGAAGTTGGTTTTGGTTTGGTATGGTGTTTAACCGCAAGTTCTTAGGCTATATGTTTATGGAATACAACAATGAACAGATATTGCGTATTATCCGGGAGATAATTTATTATTTTCGATTCTGTCTGTGGAAACAGACGGCTGATGTTCGTAGCTAATTCTAGTCTCTGCCGCCGACACAGCCGTGGCACTACAATGCTTGCCGTAGGTGCACTATGGGTGTACAGTGTAGAGACGGCAGCGACAGAAACTGATCTTGTGATGTCTGTTTTGGGTCAAACTGGGTTGGGATCCAACCAACTCCTCTGTCTTATCTTGCCAAGTAAAAATGCAGGTCTCTGGGATGGAATAGGGCAAAACTCCACTGACAAAAAAAAGTTTGGGTTTATAGTCTGATATCAACAATGGTAGAGGTGTCATCCGACTTTACACTTTAACCCCAGTCTATCGTGAAACCTTTCAGTAGAACTCAGATGAGCTGCCCATTCAGCGCTACAGTCCGAGCATTTCCGACCGGTACCCATTTATACACCTGGGTGGAGAGAGGCCAGTGAGGCAAAGAGACTTGCCCAAAATCTCACGCCACAGGGGATTCGAACCCAGGACCTTCTGACCGCTAGTCGGAGACCCGAACCACTACACCACCGTGGCTCCAACCACATTCTCAATCTTTCCTATGTCCTTCTCAAAACTCCTTTTCTAAACTTACTCCTTCCCAAAGAATTCCCTCAATCGGTCTCTTCCCGTTTCTTTATTAATATATTCTACAACTTCTTGTTTTGAAATCACACTTCCACTTGTACTCGTCAATGCTTTGTAGTCAGTCCGAGGACTTTTCACATCTGTGTCCTTTACATGTACGTCAATGGCGGCATCCACAGTGCCTACATTATTTCCTCTCAGAACATTCTGTCCAGATGTTTTGACAATTCCTGCGGATACTTCAGCTGTTTCTTGTGCATGAACCACTGCACACCTGAACAGTGTCCTGAATCTTGAATACGTTGCATGAGCACTTTGTTTATTAGCACAGCTTGAAGAGAATTTCGACTTTCTTCGATGACGTAAAAATCCTTGCAACAAATCTGGATCCATTATTTTTCAACTAATGATGGTCAGCCTGCCAAGTAGAAGAGAAAGATAAAAGTCTGTTACCGGTAATAAATCACACCCCTTTGGACTGTAGGGACAGATATTACATTAGAGTTGTTGTCCATTCACAACTGTTGAAGGTCCCGAACTTTTGCTGTACATTGCAAGTATTGTCACCCTACAGTGAACTGTTTGAACTGCCCAACAGTTATGAAAAGACAACAACTCTAACTATAAACAGCCCCACTGGCATGCCTAATAGGCTACTACCACAAGTGTTACTAGGCGTAGGCCTTGGGCTTTACAATTTACATTACATTCATGTGGCTCAATACTATAGAGTAATCATACATGTGTAGGGGCCTACCGCCGCATAGCAGGCCAAGCCATGGGATGAGAAGTGCACCGAGTGTATGTAGGCCTAGGCCTATGTACTGGTAGGGCCTACATGCTCACGGATGAAACGGAAGCGGAAGTCATGAAATAGGCATTCAAAGTTCATGACCATTTGGCCGGGATGCTATTATTGCACCGAATCGGAGTTGGTTTTGGTTTGGTATGGTGTTTAACCGCAAGTTCTTAGGCTATATGTTAACTGCAAGTTCTTAGGCTATATGTTTATGGAATACAATGAACAGATATTGCGTATTATCCAGGCGATAATTTATTATTTTGATGAATTAACTCCGATTCTGTCTGTGGAAATGGACGGCTGATGTTCGTTGCTAATTCCAGTCTCTGCCGTCGACACGGGCAGAGCCGTGGCACTACAGTGCTTGCCGTAGGCGCACCATGGGTGTAGAGACGGCAGCGACAGAAACTGATCTAGCTTGTGTCAGAGTTCTAACAAAATGCAACGTAAAAGTGGAAATTTGCGTTTTATTTTTATTTTATTTCTATTCTAAATCAATTCATGATTCTTGTGTTTTTAAAAGCAAACTGCACGTTAATCATGTAATAACTGACTCTCTGATTTGCGATCGTCAGTGATCTAATGCTCTGATTCTGCTGATTCGGTCCGATCCGGTGTTCTTACGAACCCGCCTAGGCCTACTAGGGCAGGCCTCTGCTGTGGAGATGTAGCCTCAGGTCAGTCAGGAGCGTGCGTGTCTTGTCTGTTACTTCACTTCCCACACCGACCGGCACCCCCCTCCCGGTGGGCCGGGTCCTACTAAATTGAGACAACAAGCGTCAAGTTGAGACAACTTGAGACAACAACCCAATAACTTGCATCAACAAGGTTTTTTCACTTATTTTTTGCCAATTAACTATGAGAAAGTTCAATTTACATATCTTCTGAGAGTTTGAATGCATTTGGAACAGAGCCAACGAAGATATTGATCATTATTTTAGCGTCCACAAAATGCCTGCCAAGTGCAGATAGGCTTGGTTCATTCACCTGCCACCAGGGGCGCCGGCGACCGGCGGCCATTTTGCAGAGTCGGCGGACGCGATTTTGTGCAACAAAATCATGAAAATATTGATCAATATCTTCGTTGGCCCTGTTCCAAATGCATTCAAACTCTCAGAAGATATGTAAATTGAACTTTCTCATAGGCCTAGTTAGGCCTAATTGGCAAAAAATAAGTGAAAAAACCTTGTTGACGCAAGTTACTGGGTTGTTGTCTCAACTCAAGTTGTCTCAACTTGACGCTTGTTGTCTCAATTTAGTAGGACCGCGGTGGGCCCGCTTTTTCTACGAGTACGACGCGTCGTGGCCCCATATTATATATAATAGGGGCCTAGCGACCTAGGCCTAGGCCTATACCCACTCTTACAATTTAAGAGTTAAGAGTAGTACCGTAAGGCATTCCCTAATAGGCCTACTAGCAAACAACATGCCGACACCACACACAGACCAGCGCAGAAGTCCATCCCATGGCATCAGGCATGATCACGTCGTAGACTAGCCTACACCTCATGCATTGGCGTGCATGTACATAAAAGCACATGGCACCGACCGTCCGTCGATTGGGAAGTTCAGTTGTCATTGTCGGATGCTAAAGAATCCCCATTTTTCATGAAAATTCTGATGTGAGGACTAACCATGCTAACCAACCACGAGCTGATAATCATTTCTACCTTTTTGTAACACTTTTGCACATTTGATGCAAATATCAATGCTTTGAAAATGCAAAAAGATATGATTTAGGGAGTCTTTTCTGCAAACACGTGTTCCATTTTCGGACACACGCACACGACACCATGCGGAAAAACAACACACTAATCGCGCGGAATGAAAAGTAGCGCCGCAGGAGTGGAGCGGCAAAGAGAGGAACCAGCCTAGGAGAGTGTGAAGAATGCCAGAAACCGAGAGAAATTCAGTTCCGCCAATCATCGCATAGGGGCGCTGCGGTGCACCGCACGTCGGATAATGTCGCAGGATACTGAAGAGAAACTGGAGAGGACGAAGCCGGAGGGGGTCTGGGGGTTCTCCCCCAGACAAAAATTTAACATACATCCTCTCAGATGCATTTTCCCTACATCTGACATGGTGACAATAACTTGGCTTGTAGAGGGAAAATGGCCTTAGAGGCAAAATTTGTTTCGTCCCTTTTTTGCTCGGGGGGGGGGGCCTTTTGCCCCCGCTAACTACGCCCCTGATCCAGAGCCCCCCCCCAAAACGACGAAAGTTGGACTTCCTTACATAAAGAACTTCCATCTTTCATTTTTTACTTCCTTAAATAAAGAACTTCCATCTTTCATTTTTTACTTCCCAGACCTAAGAACTTCCATCTTTCATTTTTTACTTCCTCAGACCTAAGAACTTCCATCTTTCATTTTTTACTTCCTCAGACCTAAGAACTTCCATCTTTCATTTTTTACTTCCTCAGACCTAAAAACTTCCATCTTTCATTTTTTACTGGCCATTTCCGGATGAGGGACCCATCCTCAAATCTACAGACACTGATAAACGCGAACGAATAGAATAAATTCGTTGAGCTTATTTACTACAATCAGTGTTCTCCAGAGGATTTCCTAAATTCCAGGATTCCCCATTACTTTGCAAATTAAGATAGGGTGGTCACCAATTTAAGGCAGGGGGTGTAATAGAAAACCATTACAAAATTGGGCTGCAAGGTAGAGTGGCTACTTCTATAGGGTGGTAAAATGCCAAGGTAGGGTGGCTACTTCTAAGGTGGGGGAATGCCAAGGTAGGGTGGGCCACCCTAAAAAAAAGCCATGCGGAGAACACTGTACACTACAAAATACATTCACAATACGACGAAAAATATTCCTTTTGATAAATGACAAAATGATTCCTAAAAGTCTAGTAAATAACATAAGATGCACGCAGTTGTCAAAAAGTGTCTCCGTCTCAGAATACTTATGTTTACCTTAGCCATTAATATCATGTCGAAGGTATAGAACGTTACCCAAGCGAGTATTCTCAAGTAGGTAACACTCGGCTAAGGTTAAGTATCTTTTATTTAATTTTCAATGGAAAATCACTTAAGCGACCATTACAATGAAAAGTCGACCGCAGACAACCGACGACATTTATATGAGATATCAGTCTTTAGGGAGCCAAAATATGGAAAGGTAAACAATAGTATTTTCCCAACAATACTTTGTGGAATATTTCAATGTATTGGAGGGAGAGATCAAGTTTGTTTGCGGAAAACAGGGATTTTGGATTGGCTAAATCGTTTTGAGTTTTGATACGCTCAGAATAGCGGAGTTTGGCGCTGCTGTTGAAACGCAAGCTACGACTCTCACTGAGCTATTGGTGCACCATATCCCTTCCACCCCACCCCTTTGCCCATGCCGTCTTTGCCCGTCACAAAAGGACTGGGAAGCGCACCCTTTAAGTTTCTGTTCGTTAAAAAATCCGACGCATAATAAAATTGTCATTTTGTGCGAATTTTTCAATTTCTCAAATTGGGGTAAATTTTTTCCCATTTTATGTAAACTAGCCCGAAAAATCAGACAAAATGTCGGGTCATTTTTTAAAAAATTCTCAAAATGGGAAAAAATTCTATCCCAATTTGAGAAATTGAAAAATTCGCGCAAAATGCCAAGATTCTTATTTTCCACTTTTATTTCTTACTCCCTTTTATGATTTTGTCGATATGAAGTCTGTTGATTGACCAATGATGAAGGGCACTTCTTCAACGGGACATCTTTCCTTCTTACACCGAGCTGATTGATTAGAAATGAAGCTTGGATAAGGAAAACATGAACGGGAATAAGAAATAAAAGTGGAAAATAAGAAGTGGAAAATGTTGAAATTTTGCGCGAATTTTTCAATTACTGAAATTGAGAGAAAATATTTTCCCATTTTGAGAAATTTTCTTAAAATGACATGACATTTTGTCCGATTTTTCGGGAGATATTTCTCAAAATGGGAAAAAAAATCGCTCAATTTGAGAAATTGAAAAATTCGCACAATATTCGTAGACTAGTTCCTTGGCGTTCCAGCAGTAAAGACAGGGTACCAGTCTACAATATTCCAAATACATGTATTCCAAAATTTCCCACTTCTTATTTTCCACTTTTATTACTTACTCCCTTATGGACGATTTTGTTGACCTATGATATGTCTTCATTAGAATGTCATTCCTTCACAACGCACCGCATTATTTGACGAAGATTGGAAGTGACACGGAGGCCTTGCGTTCACCCGAATGGAAAATATCAAAGACCAAACACCCAAATTCGCGGAGCGTTTATGGAATCAAAATTGACCAAGTTTGACAGTGTACTCTCTCGGCTTATCGTCGAGTAATATGATATCTCAAGGGAATTCTCGATACACCAATGACAAAATGTTTGGTTGTTTAAGATCCGAGAACGCCCACCCCTTTGTTGGCAATGGACTGGCCGCGAGCGCTCATGTCGGCCTATTGGTTCTCGCTCTGAATGGAATCGAGTTCACTGCTTCTGTGTACGAGCAGACGAAACGTTGGTCTGGTATGCCAGCGGGCGATATACTGGTAACAAACTTGATTTTGCGGTGTTTGTACGAGTTTTTGAGATGTGACAATGGTCTGGACTGTATGATGACCAGGTAACTGTTGGATTTATCACGTTTTCACATAAACTGGAGTAGTCTGTACAATATTACTAGAGGATTTATACATTATGAACCTTGAATAATAGACCAACCATGGAGTTCAAGTTGTGTATTCAATGGATATATGGTTGTATCACCATATTGTTGACAGGTAAGTTTTCTGGTTATTTTCAACCTTATTTCTGGTTATGGATGGGTAGGGTTTGCAGCAAGCCACCAAGGAAAACGACTGGAATATTGTCCATGTTTGGCCAGCACTATTATGTCATTAATATATCAATCAGCGTCTTATATGTTTACGACAAAAAGTACATTTTGAAACATAAAAAGCCTTCTATTCCAATATATCAAGCAATACATTTAACAAGATTACCTTCTATTCCAACATATCAAGCAATACATTTAACAAGATTACCTTCTATTCCAACATATCAAGCAATATACATTTAACAAGATTACCTTCTATTCCAACACATCAAGCTACCTTCTATTCCAACATATCAAACAGTACGTTTAACAAGAATATCAAGCAATATTAAAAGAAGATTGCCTTCTGTTGCAATATATCAAGCAATACATTCAACAAGATTGCCTTCTATTCCGATATATCAAGCAATAAATTTAACAAGATTGCCCTCTATTCCGACATATCAAATAATATGTTTTTAGATTGCCTTCTGTTTCAAAATATAAAGTACATGTAATACGTTTAACAAGATTGTCTTCTATCTCAACATATCAAATAATACCTTGAACAAAATTGCCCCTAAATGTCCAACATTTTGACGATCTGACACAAACTAATGTGTTCCACTTAAACATTTATTGGGATCCATCAAAACTTCGTCCTTAATGTCCTTTTTGCATAATTGATCATTCCCTGTTGGCCAATAGTGATGGTCAGTGCAAGTCATCAATACCGGGTAATTTAGAAAGCAAAATTGAATAATCCTATCAGCTTTCCATCAAAACTCGTACGGTATCCCAAAATCACACCATCAATAATTCACAAAATGCTAATTTGATTCTGTCTGCAATCCAAGAAAAAGTCGGTATCCCAAAACTCACAAAAGATGAGCATGAAGTCAATCTTGAGCAAGCGTCATTCCGGATTTATTGGTCAAACGGAGAGAATAACACTTACAGGTCAGTTCGGCCATCCTGCCCAAATAGGATTTGCTTGCGACTGACAACAGTCCCAGTAGTCCGTCAACTTGAAACTGTCGTCTGCTTTCCTTGTGGTAACAATGTGGGATTCGCCAGGGGCGTGGTATGTCCTTGTTGTCAGCAACACAGATGTTGACGACCCATCCTTCGGGCCACCCCCTCCGTTCAATTGGACATGAAAAACTTGGCGGATGTTTTTAGACTTTATGAAGTGCTTGTATTGCTCCTCGGCATAGTCCATACCGCAGTGGCCTGTTTCATAAAGTAAGTTTAAGCTAATGGTACCATTAGTTCAATGCATTTTCCATTTGGTTAAAGGTACCATTAGCTTAAAGTCACTTTTTGAAACAGGCCCCAGGGTCAATATGGTGAACGCTTGCCTTTTTGGCTGCGATCGGTCCTCAAAGTACGGTCGCCGGTGAAAAATCCATATTGCCTGTTCTGGGGCTGCAAGAGTGGCGCAGTGAAACATCACGTGGTGCGTCACCTCTGAGTGCGGGTTCGATCCCTGGACGGACCAATCTTCATAAAAAAAAGTAGTTTGGGTTTATAGTCTGATATCAACAACAGTAGAGGTGTCATCCGACTTAACACTTTAACCCCAGTCTATCCTGAAACCTTTCAGCAGAACTCAGATGAGCTGCTCATTCAGCGCTGCACTCCGAGCATTTCCGACCGGTACCCATTTATACACCTGGGTGGAGAGAGGCCAGTGCCCGGGGCCAGTGAGGCAAAGAGACTTGCCCAAAGTCTCACGCCCAGTGGGATTCGAACCCGGGACCCTCTGACTGCTAGTCGTAGGCCCGGACCACTACACTTTGCCTGTTCTGGGGCTGCAAGAGTGGCGCAGTGAACCATCACGGGTTGCGTCACCTCTGGGTGCGGGTTCGATCCCCGGACGGACCAATCTTCATGCGATGGAGAGGGCGGTTCTCTGTAAACAGCACAGGTTTCACCGGACTCCGGTTTCTTGCTGCTGTACATGAGATTCGCCAATGTTGTCTCTACAGAGATAATGCCGAAGCTGGTGCTCGGCTCTGGATTCAATGTTTTTAAAACTCCTGCTCTCCATCAAAGCCACTTAGTCAGCAAGATTACAGCTCGGTGACCGAATGTTGAGTCAATTTGCATGGAATGATAGGTCGTCCGTATGACAGCCCTTCTTGTCAGCTCAGGTTCCCTGCATGAGAGAGTTCGACGACCTGATGAATGCCGTGATCAATCAAATCATAGGGAAAAGTTCGTGGAATCTTGCAACGATCCTACGTCTAGGAAAGAGCTTGTTGAAACTGGCAATATGGCAATGATCCTATATGTCTAGGAAAGTGCTCATGGGGTATGGCAATGATCCCATGTCTAGGAAAGAGCTCGTTCAAACTGGCAATATGGCAATGATCCTATGTCTAGGAAAGAGCTCGTTGAAACTGACAATATGGCAATGATCCTATGTCTAGGAAAGAGTTCATGGGGTATGGCAATGAGCCCCGTTTTGGAAAGAGCTGGTAGAATCTGGCAATATGGCAATGATCCTACATGTATGTCTAGGAAAGAGTTTCTGGAATCTGGCAAAATGGCAAGGATCCCATGTCTTGGAAAGAGCTCGTGCGATCTGCAATATGGTATTTAAAAGTTCGTGGAATCCGGCAATTCTACACTCTTATGTCTGGGAAAGAGCTCGTGGAATCTGGCAATATGGCAATCCTAAGTCTAGGAAAGAGCTCGTGGAATCTGGCAATATGGCAATCATACGTCTAGGAAAGAGCTCGTGCAATGGCAATCCTACGTCTTGGAAAGAGCTCGAGCAATCTGGCAATCCTAAGTCTCTGGGAAAGAGCTCGTGGAGTCTGGCAATGTTGCAATCCTATGTCTAAGAATGAGCTCATGGAGTTTGGCAATATGGCAAATCTATGTCTAGGAAAGAGCTCTTGGAGTCTGGCAATATGGCAATCCTAAGTCTATGAAAGAGCTCGTGGAATCTGGCAATCCTATGTCTAGGAAAGAGTTCTTGGTGTTTGGCGATATGGCAAGAGCTCGTGGATTCTGGCAATATGGCAATCCTAAGTCTAGGAAAGAGCTCGTGGAGCCTTCAGCAATTATCATGACAAATCCCAACATTCCTTTGTCGTTGACCAACCGAGGTAAGGCGTGCGATAACCTTGAATCAAGTGGGTCCCTATCTAGTCATTGAAGAAGACACACTAATATGTTTTTAAGCGTTTTATAACATATCTTAGATCAATAGTCAAATACTGGGGGTCATCAAGGCTAATGGATAATCAATATGTCGGCAACAGTTTGCCGTCAGGGCGATTAGATAAATGAGCTGGCTTGATATGCAGGTTGTCTATCGCTGTCGTAAGATTGGCAACAATAGGGAGGTTTAGAAATCTAACGATAAACGTAACCTTTACGACAACGTTATTTTTCATACTACACATTGACCAGATTTTATATTGCATTTTCGGTGCAAACATAACGTTGTCGTTAACGTTTACGTATATCGTTTGATTTCTAAACCCCCTACTAATTTCCGTAGTCCACCCACATTTTCATTTGAACCAAATAATACCGAGTCCTCCGCACTGACTTCACAGGGTATCACAGAACACAACATGCTTTGCAAAGGCAAAGTCATTGGCGACACCGCCTAGAGGTTTTTTTAAAGTTACCTCATGGAAATGCCAACGTGACCTTCACGTTGGTCAAAGACTTGTCGACGTGAGGGTCGACTTTCTGAAACACCGTGGCTCAGTGTACACAGGAGAATTTCATTTGGAAGCTTTCGACGGTCCCGTCTTTGTCTAATTAAGGGCCGTATGCTTGGGTCGGACTTTAGCCTAAAGTATAGCTGTAGTTTAGACTTTCTCTTTCCTTGAAACATTGAGAAGAGTCAGACTTTAATGAAAGTGTGGCTGAAGTCCGACCCGTGCATACGGCCCTTTCTCTTTGCTTGAAGCCATTGAAAAAAGTCAGACTTTAATGAAGTGTGGCTGAAGTCCGACCCAAGCATACGGCCCTATAAGGATGTTCCGATACATGAGAGTTTCCTTGTGCGAGTTGGCTCTCAATGGGCAATTCACCATTGTTGGTTTCCTGGCTTACGCATTTACCAGTGGCACAAACGATTGCCCATAGCTTTCTACGGGTTGCGTTGTCCATTGTTGCGCGAACATCTCACGTGGGGAAGACAAACGATTGCCCATAGCTTTCTACGGGTTGCGTTGCCCATGGATGTGCGAACATCTCACGTGGAGAAGACAAACGAATGCCCATAGCTTTCTACGGGTTGCGTTGCCCAGGATGCGCGAACATCTCACGTGGAGAAGACAAACGAATGCACATAGCTTTCTACGGGTTGCGTTGCCTAGGATGCGCGAACGTCTCAGGTTCACGTGGAGAAGAGCGCCTTTCGCCAACTGCTTCAATAACGTGCAACAACCCTGTAGGCCCTAGATTGTACACAGCTTGATACAACAAATTTGGTGGAATTAATTTGATGTATTACTATTAGAATGGCTTGCCCTCTCCTCTATGTTCTAATTGGCGATATCAACCGCTTGTATGAAATTAATAGCATCTATATAAGTATGTAATTATGGAGAAAGCAATATCAAAATTAATCAGTCCTAGGATGTAGATTCATTATGAAATTTATCAATTGTTCTTTTGGATCTTTACTCTTTTATATATCCATCACTTTTAGGCCGACACACACTTCATTCCACATCCGATTGGCGCGAGGTTTTTAGCCGATATCTCCGCAACGGCTGGGTCAAATTCGACATACCATACATCAATTGACTTGTCTTTCTTGTCGGTATCTTTCTGCTATCTTCATTTTTCGCGTAAGGCCGACATATCGGATCCCTTTCTCAAAACCCATTTCATTTCGCCATGGCGTTCAGTGCAGTTTACACGTGCGCGATGCATTGCGTCATTTCAAAATGGCCGCGCGATTTCGGTCGTAAACACATACTGTGATTGGGGAAAGAACTTTTTTCTGTCACGTTTCTAGGGAAAATGACAGTGATGATGGCTGTAGCGGCAAAAAAGACAAATCGATTGATATGGTATGTCAAATTTGACCCAGCCATTGCGGAGATATCAGCCATAAACCTCGCGCCAATTGGATGTGGAACGAAGAGTAGCCTAGTAAGGCTAAATGCAAAACGACCGCGTTTTCTATCCATGTGGTATCCATAGCCCTGGCTGCATGCATACATCTCAGTGTTTTGACGCCGACTGTGCATCGCTGTACATAATGAAAGACACCGTAAGACCATGACAAACACAGGCACGTGAAACAAACTCTTGACTTCCGAAACTTCCCCAAGCTGCTTTAAATAAGTGATATTGATTTTCAAAACGTGTTTTTTGTTTGGGAGTCCATATCATTTTTGTAAGTTTGCTCAGGTTGTTGTGGTCGTCGTTGCAGAATCTCCACGTATCATTATCATCCGGTTTGGGACGAATTACGTTTGATAAACTTTCCAGAACCCATCTAGGGCCTGCATGAGTCGAATTCATTAAGACCTAAACGGCGTTTAAACATTGATTACACAGCGCAGGATGACATGAGTTTCTGCATAATGCGTAACACATTGGCCCTGACATTGTGTAATCAATGTTTAAGCTTAAATCGCCTTGATGAATTCGGCCCGCAGGATGACATGAGTTTCTGTATAATGCGTAACACATTGGCCCTGACATTGTGTAATCAAACGCTGTTTAAGCTTTAACGCCTTGATGAATTCGGCCCTTGTTTCACGACTAATAACCCGCACATTAGGGAGGTTTAGAAATCAAACGATAAACGTCAACTTTACGACAACGTTTTTTCGTAGCCAGGCTTTATATTGCATTTTCGGTACACAAGAAACGTTGCCGTTAACGTTTACGTTTATCGTTTTATTCTAAACCTCCCTATTATAAAGTGTTAATTTTAACGAGGCATCTCTCATCCGGGTGCTTTGATTTTTTCGATTGGGTGGGGCAGACGATACGTGTACGCTGTCAAAACAATAACCTCACGTGACACGCGCCCCGACACAACGCAGACGCGATACAAATAGAAAATAATTCACTCGTGTATCGTTTAACCAGAACATAACACAGACATCTTGAAATATTGATCCTTTTATCCGGACGGGAAGTTAGAACTCCGCTGGTGGTACTCGAAACGTATCATCATAACCACTAGAAAGAATGACTTAGGATTGATTTTAACGTGACGTCAAATAAAGGTTTTTACAATGTATTTGGATACCTGTCCCGCATTTTTGGCCTCCATTGTACATTGTACGTACGCGTGGGAAAACAAACTAAAAAAAGGATTTTTATGCTTAGCCTTGTCTGAAGTTAATCGATAAACAACCCAATTTTATATGAGCAAAAACTTCAATCAACCTCAAACTTAGGTTTTCTCTAGCTGTTGTCACTACGTTCCCATGACAAAGAAGAAAACACTGAAAAATGGAGAACATTGGTAGATGTTACACCGGTGCTAACTTAACTAGGTTTTTGCTCAGCAACATGCGGGATTTGACTTGTCATTAGACCGAGGCTAGGCATGAGGAGTTAAACCTGAGTAACAGGGTGATAAAACTAAGGGTTTGCTCATATATCGATTTATTACCCACTTGGCTTCCCATATAAGTAGGTTCTTGGTCCCCGACGCGTTTTATAAACTAGTGCGCATGTCCAGCTTGACTACTTATAGTATTGTGTCCAGCATGACTACTTCCGGTCTACTTAAGAGTTTGCTCAAATAACGATTTATTACCCACTTGGCTTCCCATATAAGTAGGTTCTTAGTCCCTGAAACGTTTTATAAACCTCATGCGCATGTCCAGCTTGACTACTTCCCGTCGTCAATACTGTGTCTAGACTGACTACTTCCGGTCGTCAGTAATATCTAATTGTTAATTGGTCGTTAGTAATATTTTATTGGCTCTGCTGTAGAGATAGGCGTTTTATGTGACCACGTTCCATGTCTGGATAATTAGGGAGGATTGGAAATCAAACGATAAACGTAAACGTTGACGACAACGTTGTTTTCGTACCGGAAATGCAATATAAAATCTGGTGAATGTGTCGTATGAAAAATAACAATAGGGAGGTTTCGAAATCAAACGATAAACGTAAACTTTACGACAACGTTATTTTTCGTACTACACATTAACCAGATTTTATATTGCATTTTCGGTACAAAAATAACGTTGTCGTTAACGTTTACGTTTATCGTTTGATTTCGAAACCTCCCTCTTGTCGTAAATTTTACGTTTATCGTTTTGATTTCTAAACCTCCCTATTATCCCGCCTGTTGTGAGAACGGCGATGCCAGCTCGCTGGGAATTTAAAAACAGGAGGGTTAAAGTTTCAAATTACGCCAGAAAACGTCCCCACGTCTTTATACGTTAAGCGAAACTCAACAGGTCCGCGGACATTGTTATACGTGATTACGGCTTTCGTGTTTTCATTATATCATGCTTGTAGA
This sequence comes from Notospermus geniculatus, assembly GCA_002633025.1. Taxonomy (NCBI): domain Eukaryota; kingdom Metazoa; phylum Nemertea; class Pilidiophora; order Heteronemertea; family Lineidae; genus Notospermus; species Notospermus geniculatus. Next base: position 31,306 of record NMRB01002101.1, on the reverse strand, counting down.
CTATCAATAATGCATTAGCAAGTAAAACACACTATCAGGAATGTATTCATTCATATGTAGTTTGATGCGATTAGAGAGCGTCAACGTGACGCCAGAACATGTGATAAGCTTTCAAATCGAATTTTCAAGTTGGACTTCAACGTACACGACCCTGTCAACTGTTGGCCTAATCGTTATCAGAGCCGCAGTCATGAAATAACAGTTTGATATCGTTCAGCACACGCAAAAAACGGCAGGCCGTTTTGTATGCAATAGTAGGCCTAGAAATGGTGAATTTACATTACGTACGTTGGCTTGATGGTCACCGGATGCTCAAAGTTGCAGACGAACTCGTTGTTGAGACCAAAAATATTGTAACATGATGTTTTTGTTTTGACATGACGGGGCGGATTCGGGAATGTTTTGCAGGGGTTCTGAAAATGGGACATGTCGACGACTTAATTTAAAATCTTTCTGAAGCAAACCACTCGGATCCCCATGCAGTCGGACGCGCTCTTCAAAAAGGCCCCTTTCGAAAGTCGGCGGCCATTTCGGTGCTGAGGGTATAAACACAAATTTGGGAAAATGGCATTAAGTTTTGCCAGAAATTGCAGAAATAACTGCCAGAAACGCTTGAAACCTGGTAGACATGTGATGATGGCCAGTCCATTGAGAATTATCAGAAAAAAATAGATGTCATCGATAGATTTTTCGAGAAATTGGTGATTTTCTACACATGAACAATAGGTGGATTGACACTTTAAACTCTATTGTTCAGTTGAAGAAAAATGCAGAAATCTTCAAAAATTAATCGATGACACCCAATTTTTTCACACATTCCTCAATGAATTGGCCGTCATAACATGTCTGCCAAATTTCAAGCGTTTCTGGCAGTTAATATTTCTGTAATTTCTTGCAAAACCTAAGGCATTTTCGCATACCCTCGGCGCCGAAATGGCGACTTTCCAACTTAGGCCGCGTCTATTGACAGAGAGGGCAATGCCTTCTTTGACAGCGGGAATTCCGGTTTCCTCCTCCTGTTTCAAATTCGCCCAATATTGTCACGGAGAGCTAAATTGCTGTGTTTGCCACTCAGCTTTCCATTCAGTATACATGTATTAAAAAAAGATATACACAAAGGTTAAAGTGTCACAGTGAGAAAAACGTATATAAACATTAATGTATAAATATCAGCCCTTAATTAATAGTTTTTGCACGTATTTCATTCTCAGTCTTATTGATGTTCGTCTTTGAATACTAGTGGTTCAAATGTCATCCTTCTGGCAAAAACATTTTTGAAAAAACTCGTATTGACCACGCGTAAAAACACGTGACTTCAAAGTTATGGTCCGTTGCTACGTTCTTTTTGTTCTAAACTTGATTGGTCTCTATTTTGTATAATTAACTCAACAAAAAAGGAAGTTAGAGAGAAGAAAGGTAGTTTGCATCAAAACCTCATCGAAAATAACAGAGCTGGGTTGTAGTTGATGATGTAAGCGGCGTTGTTTTGGTCTTCGAAATTATCTTTGAGAACGTCGAACTGCCCTGGTTAATAGAGACGTTTAGAAGTCATGAATAACAGAGCTGGGTTGTAGTTGATGATGTAAGCGGCATTGTTTTGGTCGAAAATATTATCTTTGAGAACGTCGAACTGGCCTGGTTAATAGAGACGTTTAGAAGTCGTAAAGCAAACGTAGGGGTGTCGAAAGACGCTGCTGCGTGGCGTACTATGTAGCCTACTTGTTGTTTGTATATATAATAATTAATAATCGGTGGATTCAGTCTACTATAGTCAATAATCCGTAAGCCTAGTGCAATGCAACGTTTCTTTTGACGGCATGCGAATTATGCATCGCGCGAGGCAATAGGGATGTTAAGAAATAAAACGATATACGTAAACGTTAACGACAACGTTATTTTTGTACTGAAAATGAAATATAAAGTTTTCGTTAATAATTTCTTAACCTCTCTAATAGCCCTTTTTACACGGAGTCGGTTCGGTCCGGTTCGAGGCCAGTTAACTTACTTTTTGTTCCGTGAAAAAGCCATGCAACCTGAACTGTCCTTCCCTTTTCATGGTACAAAAATTAAGTGAACTGGCCTCGAACCGGATCGAACCGACTCCGTGAAAAAAGGACTATTATGGAGATTTAGAAATCGAACGATAAACGTAAACGTTAGCTTTATTTTTGTAGCGAAAATGAATATAAAATCTGGTTAATGTGTAGTATGAAAAATAACGTTGTCGCAAAGTTTACCTTTATCGTTTGATTTCTAAATCTCCCTAGTAAATACAACGCGACGGAGTTTCCATGTACTGTACATTGCACCATTACACGTAACACCACCTCACCTCGACGCCTGGCATGACCAGGTAAACTTCCAAGTTCAAAGCGACCGCTTCAGGGCAGACATATCCCGAGACGGAATACGTCACTGCAGAATAATTTACGTCTCACGAAACGAATTCGGCTTGAATACATTTCAGATTCCCTATGTACCTTACGTGTACATTACGTGTACATTGCCCAACCATGCAGCGATCTGAGGCGACATTTACATTCCATTGTCAATATTCCCTCATTGTATCCTGTAGTTTACATGGATTTGCTGCAGGGGCAACGCATGGCCAATGTCATTATTAAAGGCCACAATTATTTTATTTGTTGGTTTACGGATTTTTTTATTTTTTTATTTATTTTATATTTATTTATTTATTATAAATAAACCCTGAGAGGAGGGAGAAAAATAAAAATAACTTTCATTTGGTTTTCCCTGGAAACTCTTGACAGGAGGGCGGAAAACTGAAATAAAAATAATTGTAATTTTATTAATATATTTGTCGAAATATGTACATGTAACAGGCGGCTATGAAAAAATAAAAATGTACAAACGTCAAACCAATCCACGTTTCTGCACGTTCTGGTAGTTCCGCCATTTTGAAATGTTTGTGCACTCGATGTATGGGAACGGGAATGAATGTTACAACCCCTGTGAATTATTTTCGTCAGGCAAGGTTCGTCCAATTTGTCGGCGGTAAAAAAATTAAGCGTTTTTTTCATTATTTTTTATTTTCATTGATCGGGTAATCAGTTTGTGGGCGGCGGCAAAAAATTAATGCCATTTTTTTTCAATTATTTTTATTTTCCAAAATCGGAAAAAACAAGTGCGGCGGATCCGTAAACCAATGAATAAAATAATTGTGGCCTGACCATGTGGTCTAGTATTTATGATAGTCTGGTGCTGTTATGCTTATCTGTTGACAGGAATGCTAATCAAACACTTCGTCACCGGAGACCAGACTATCTACTTTGAGGACATGCTCCGGGCGGGGCTAAGGCGTGCGAGGTTGGAGTTTTGAGAGGTCACGCGAGATCTCGCTGAGAGCGCAGTCAAAAGAACAACGGGTTTGAAATCATTATGTGATCAATTTACAGTTGATCAACCCACTAATGAAAATCTCGCGGAGTTTTTCGGGATTTCTTTGACATTAACTTAATGGCTAAATTGAGTGCCTTTGAGTTGAATTCAGTATGCTGTTCACGTGCGTACAACATGTTCTTTGAAATGTTATTGAAAATCGTCTGAAATCAATCGATTTCATGCGATTTCATGAAGTGTGCCGACATAGGACATGATGTACCGTAAAATCACGTTTAAGATGTCACGTTACCAAAATTAATCAGTAGGCCTGAGAGGCCAGCATTCATGCGCTCATGTTTGGAAGTAGGGTCTTTCAAAGTGGAGCCAATCAGAAGAAGTCCCTAATTCTAAACATGAGTAGGCCTAACTGATCAATTTTCGCATCTGTCGACATACCTCTTAAACGTGATTTTACGGTATACTTCATGCTGTCATATTTCATGCTATATTTCATGCATTACCCGTTCATGCTGTCTGACTTGCTTTTTGAAGAATAGGTGTGACAGGAATCAACGTCCTAGGAATGCAAGTCCGTCAAACAATAGTTATATTCGAATAGTCGTGGTCTTTATAGCCATATATTCTAATCCCTCGCTGAAAAATAAGAACTGACTTTGATTCCAGGGGGACTTTGATCTCTGTCACATCGGCGTAAAAAGTTGGATTCGAAACAGCATAGTAAGTAGGGGCCACAGAGTGTCCCCTTGGTGAACTCCCAGACGGTCCAAGGTCATTGCACTAAAGAGCGGTCCTGCACTGCATCGGGCGGCGGGATAGGTATCATTGGTATCATTAATTGAGGCATGATGTACATGTACATGTACATATTCATGTATAGCGATACACATTTCGATGGCAGACAGCGGGACAACAGGCCCTGATACCATCATCGATTAGGATAATGATGGAGAGATAAATTACTGGTCTGAACCCGTATTGACCTTGGCGCCTTTGACACCAATCAGGAAGGCCATCGGGCTCGGCTGTTGATTGAGGTTACGTCAAGGAGATTACGGAGGTTTAGAAATCAAACGATAAACGTAAACGTTAACGACAACGTTATTTTTGTACCGAAAATGCAATATAAAACCTGGTTAATGTGTAGTATGAAAATAGCTTTGCCGTAAAGTTTACGTTTATCGTTTGATTTCTGAACCTCCCTAATAGGTCGAAGGTTACATACGTTTTCACTGTACTGGTATACACTGTCTGTGTAGTTGTAAAATTCAGTGAGGTTTTGTGATGGCTTTCCCAGGGCCACCCTCGTGTTTTCGGCCCAGGGCCGCGGCGGAGGCCAACGCACCAACCATTATGCCATAAAGGAAATCTTTCATGGGCGTGGCTCAGGGGTAGGCCTACATTGCACTTTTAGAAAATTCAAAAGCGCCGTTACCGCTACCGCTATTCTTGCACGTGGGAACCGACCGCAAGCTAGAGTCGCCCACAACTTACCTTTGATACACTACTCTCTATTGCTCGTCTGTACTACGCCGTCTGCTCAAGTTGATGTTGGTAATCAGGTGAGCCCCATGTCACCGGAGCGTGTGTAGGCCATACAAGTTACAATAACACAATCATATTTCATTACACTATTGCCAACATCAAGCCCAATGGCGCCATTTTGTATAAAGTCAAAACATGAGATGCAGAAAAACTTCACACCACGTACGTGTGTTTCATCCGGCGTCTACGGGAATTTCGCGTACATTTTACAAGGTATCCGCTGGCAAAATCAGGTATACTTGAAGTGAATCCAAGGGAGATTTATTCTGTAATATCACAGACATGCAGTTCCTGATGTGTTCCGTCCGTAAATTTGAGAAAACCTCTGGAAAGCTTCATTTGGTGATTAGTTTTTTCAAACCATGCTGTTCACGAAACAACCTGTACGTCGGCATAACATCAAAATAATACGTAAATAACTGTTTCTTTTGCTAAAGTGCCTCTTGACGCACAATTAACAGCAGACGAAGAATTCTGGATTGTATCATGACGTCTCTTTCGCTTCGGGTTCGGTAATTTTCGTAAAAATATGAATAGCGGAGTTTTTGGTGCAGACGTCGATAGTCTCGCGCAGGCAACCTTTTGCTCTACACGCGATTCCCCAGATTGCAACTACATGTACGGCTGGGTGATCGAGACTAAGATGTCCATGACGTCACGGCATTTATGCAAATTGATTGGTTATGTGTCACCGATTCTCCATTGATGAAGACCTTACTATGAGCATGTGACATATGACGTCACGTTATACTATGACATAATATGACGTCTCGCATGAGCAATGAATGACCATTTTAGACCAATTTATTACCACTCCCGTTCCCATCATCCACTGGTTCCGCATTTTATGATCGCTCCACCAGCATGGAGACTTGGTGGCGCTGTGGGGAGTCTGATTTTTCAAAAATGGATCTGCTGACGTCATCAACTACATTATTTTTGATCCACGCAATTATACGGTGGATTTAGGCATCTTCATTATATACTAGTAGTCTTTATTAAGTTTGATACAAAATGTCACAGTTCGTAGTTTCTGAGAACTGAAATTTCACGTGTAGTATTCACCTACGATCATTATCACACGGTCTGTACGTTCTCCAATGCATCCTGCAAAACAAGACGTGTGCAATTTGATAGAACAAAGATGCTGCCAATTTAGCGGCAGAATTCCACACGTAAGCCTGCGCTTTATTTAAATCCTTTCACTAGCGATACAAGCAAAGTCTACATTTCAACGTAAAGCTTTGAACTGGCTGAGTTTCAAAGAACGTGCACGATTCGTGAATTCTGAACTCAATTTTTTTAGAACGGTATTTTCAGAACCTACATCGGTGTATATATACCTTTCAAAGCAATTGAATGGATTTGAAGTCGAACGTATTTAAAATTCTCGAGAACGCCGGTAAATACACTTCGTCGATTCATGATCCAACACCTGTGTGTAGTGATATAATATTTACCATTTCAAAATTTCAAACATGTCATTACTCAAAGCGCGGCATTATTGACTAATCTGTTGACTCTTTTTCTAAATCATTACCAAGCACGGCCAGACGACAGCTGTAACCAGACACCGGTGTTGTCTGTCCTGTCCTGAAGCTAGCCGGAACAGGCGAATAACGCTCAGACGTATTTGGCATGGTGCTGCCGAATTCCTTCGAGTCCAATTGGTTTGATATTTGGTGCAGCCGCACACAGTGGCGCAGTGGAAACATCGGCGCCTGCCACCATTGAGGTCGCGGGTTCGATCCCCGGTCGTGCAAGTGGCTTTATATGGTAGAGAGGGCGATCTCTCCTCGACATCGTAGGTTTTCTCTGGGGGCTCCGGTTTCCTCCTACATATCGTTAATATCGCCAAGTATTGTTTGATCCAGTAGATATAATGCCCTAAGTGGGTGCTTGCATTCCTGAAATAATATTTTTAAAAGAAACTTTGCAGTGTGCGCCTGACGGCTGCGCCGCATGGTTCTGCCGTATTCCTTCAGTTTGATTTGATTTTGGCGCAGCCGCACACAGTGGCACAGCGATACTTTGCGATATTCGGCTACGACCCAAAGGCTGAAGGGGTTATTGTCGTCCTGGGTACACCTCAGTGAAGTGTACCCAGGTTCGATGTCGTCAAGTGAAATTGTACCCTCTGGGTCCACTTTCTACAAACTGTACCCAGGTACTGATTTAGAGACCTCGGGGCTCGTCCGTAGGTCTCTAAATCAGAACCTGGGGACAGTTTGTAACAAGAAAGTGGACACAGGGTACAATTTCACTTGACAACATCAAACCTGGGTACCCAGGACATCAATAACCCCTTCAGCCCAAATAAGGCTGCGCCAAATACGTCTGGCTTTAATTGTCTGCCATCTTTTCCTCATATCTTTCACTAAAACTGTACCAATGCTAGTTTACTTTCAACTCAAGACGCATCCTTTTCCTGCCAGTATCTTTCACTCTCTCTACCATGAATTTCAGAATTGCTGGTTTCAAGTTGCATATCAATACCCGTCATTTTCTGAAAGCCACAAACCCCTTATCTTATCCCTCCCTCATTGATCTTCAACACGACAAGCTCAATTTTTCAGCTCGCCATATTGGATTTCAAAGTTTATTCCGAACAAACATACAAATCAGCACATATCACTGATAGATCCAACACAAAGCAAATACTTATAACTCGGCGAAAGTCATGTCCTAAATCATGTAATTTCCATTTTTGACTAAGTAAACACGAAAATGTACACCATATTCTAATAAAAATGCTTTCATGCGGGTTCTTGTCGTTCTGGGTACAATTAACGCAACGATTCTACCGGCACTCCAAACATTTTTGACGTTTCTTTTTTTCGCACTTCATACCTATTGTCATCCGAACCCTCCTGGTGCGTCTAGGGGGACATCCTCGTCCCCATTGTGTATTCGTCTACCCGAAGCACAATGGTGTACATTGTAGAAAGCTTTGGGGCGAGGCTTGAAGTGAAAGTGGGCGTTCTCTTGTCGCGGTTGGGTATACACTACAAAATAAGTCAAAATCACTTGAGATTTCAAGAGGCATTCACAGCCATTGAGTGAACAACTACTCTTCATTCCACATCCGATTGGCGCGAGGTTTATGGCCGATATCTCCGCAACGGCTGGGTCAAATTTGACACGCTATACATCAATCGATTTGTCTTTTTTGCCGCTACAGGCATCATCGCTGTCATTTTCCCTAAAAACGTGACATAAAAAAGTTGTTTCGACAATCACTGTTCGTGTTTACGGCCTAAATGGCGGCCATTTTGAAATGACGCAATGCATCGCCCATGAGTAAACTGCACTGAACATCGTGGTGAAATGAAATGGATTTTGAGAAAGGGATCCGTTATGTCGACCTCACACAAAAAATGAAGATAGCAGAAAGATACCGACAAGAAAGACAAGGCAATTGACGTATGTTTTGTCAAATTTGACCTAGGCGTTGCTGAGATATCGGCCGAAAACCTCGCGCCAATCGGATGTGGAATGAAGTGTAGAGGCTGTGAAGGAGGTATTTCAGTATGGGTGTCTAGTGGTGTTGCACAATGATCTAGAAACTCAGACGTGGTGTGGATGGAACATATTATAATCAGGCATAGCGTGCATAAAATTTTCGTCATATCACATTTTTGATTTGGCGACATCTTGAAAACAGTCAGTCACATCAGTATCAGTATTAAACTGACAACTGACACAGACAAACACTGAAGGCTGAATTTTGAAATTAAGATGTGACTGCATTGCACTGTCACCGCTGAGGTCCCAGGGCCGGTGTGATCAATCTAATGCCCCCGTCTTTCTGATGTCGAATTTGTCACGTTGACGAATTTACCCAGTTTGGTGATAATGGAAAACGAACCTATACATTAAGTTCGTCATTTTGATGAAGCAGAATTTTGATGCAACCGCGGTTGCATCAAAAACGGCCAAGTAGGCGAGTGAGTGCATTTTATGGTGAAGAAAAGATCGGCGAAGTCTCATTCGCTCGCCAAATATGGTGAAGTCGATACCCTGCAGTCATGATGCTCACAGCATCCGTGCAGCATCAGCTGCAGATCTCATCGGAAACATGAGATCCGACAAAAAATAAGAAAATTTCACGAGAAAATCAAATCGTTGACACGTAACTTAGGATTCACAATAGGTCAACCTGGACGCATTCTTACCACTTTCTTACATTCGGTTGGTTTCTTATAGATAGTGTNCCCCCTTGAAAAGATGAAGTGGGCACTTGACATTGGCTTCATCCATAGGGACGGTAGGCATGGAAAGATGATAAAGAAAAACATGTGAAGACACTAGTAAACCAAGATTCCTTTCTGAAGACTGCATATAAAAAATCATTCCCCTGTAAAAAAAGGTGATGCCATTTTTTCCAAAAAGATGAAGTGGGCTACCCCAAATCGAGAACCCCCTCCCCCCAGACGAAGTCACGTCGTCTTTTATGGCACCAAAACAATTTTGAGACGGCCCCTTACAGTATGCCTTTAGGGAAATAAGATTGGCAAAAATCCTTCCAAAAGTTACACAGCATTACAAGGGGGCATTATCAGTTAAAGCCTCGGTATGTTTAAATAAATAACTCGACATGCTTATATGACTTTAGAAGTGTTGACTTTCAAGTAAACATAAGCCTAATTGCTGATTCTTGGGGGAGGGGCAGCCATTGGAAAAACCATAAGGTCATTGGCGCCTAGACTCTTCAGGTTTTCAACATATTTATATACGATTATGCACGGTTGATACCCGCCGGATAAAGTCAAGTGTAGAATTAACTACTCCGTCATAACATAACAGTTATACGAAGTGACGTCTATCGGCAGACATCTTGTAACATCTACATAATAATGCTTGAAGTCGGCTCAATGAAGTCACACTTAGAAGCTTTGTTTTGCCTTGAAATTCGACATGGTAATAGAGGATACCATATCCTGATGCAACGGGTGGTTTAATTTGCGAATACGACTCTGTTCTGTTAGCAATTTTACTTCTTTTAACGGTGTTGTTCGATTTCTTTCTAAATTCTCCCTACCGCACACCGTGTTGCGCCAATTCCAGCCGTGCCGTGGATTCCAACCTCGGCCAAAATCAGAATCGCCGATTGCCACGGGATCTTGCTAGTGGGAGAATAAAAGCCAAAATCGTTGTTGGTACGGTGTCAACGTTTTGTGGTTTTGATCTGCCTTTGCATTTAAAAGGGACAAGTAAGGCATGTAAGGATGGGGTATTGCTGATAATTCAGACCCAGTTTCTACGCGTGTCTTCTTTGCCGACAATGGGGATCTAACTGTGATAGAGGGCAGCACATAGTAATCAGGTCCTATACAATGGATGCCTTTTGTGTGGGAAATTGATCAGGACCTGAATGTCCCTTTCAATTCAATAGTTTTAACCACTAGTGACACCTATTGAGGCAGTTGGTTAGGTTCCTCATTGGTGAATTCGAAGCCCGTCCCACACCAATCTGGCATGCCGTACCGTGTTTGGTTCCGCGTTTTAGACAGCGCCACTTCACGTGATAGGTGGCGACGACGGTGGCGTAACCTAGCGGTGATGTGTGTAAAATGGTTCACAACGGTAACTTTGATCAAGTTTTCTGAATAATGCTGAAGAAGAGCATACACGTAGGTCGTTTTATGGACGCCTTGGGCTCTGACCTGGCAGTGATAAAAAAATTGACAATGTAGAACGAGCATAATATTGGCCTGTGCACGGTATCGGACGTGACATTCTTTCACTTTTTCAGTGCTGTTTCTGCAAATTTTGGAACCGCTGTTTCTGCAAATTTTGGAACCGCAGAAAGATGTAATACCCTGCATCATGTCAGGGCCTTGTCCTTCTATGCCCCTGGTATGAATTAAGTTCATTGTGATTCATAATTAGTGCACTGTTTGTTAATAAGTTGCGTCACGGACGTGATATGTGTGATGTCACGTCCGTGACGCAACTACAGTGTGTAATTGGTAAACTGCACTAATTATGAATCACAACGAACTTTATGAAGGGCACGAGCCTGACATGATGCAGGGTACTTAATGGTCCTTTGGTGTCATGAGTTGCAGAGACCGCACTGAACAAGTAAAAAAATATCACGAATTTGACCGCGGACTTGCCCTGAAGTGTCCACCGAGTATAACGGTAAAGGTGACTGACGGTGCCACACATCTTCGATAATCGAAGGCCGATCTGCTCACCACTACGTTACATCGCACATCACCCTTCGAGAAATAGACCAGTCGGCGGCGTATCTTGGCACGATGCCAACTTTACCGGGCGACCAATCATATTGCACTTTATATCGGGTCTTCGGCTACCACTCTTTGTACCACGATTCAAATTTTACAACACCGATTCTGATTGGCCTCTTCTTCTCGAGGCGGCAGATACGCCGTGGACCGGTCAATTTCTCGAAGGGTGATGTGCGGTGTAACGCAGTGGATAGCAGATCGGCCTTCGATCATCGAAGATGGTGCCACAGAACGCCGGAAGAAAACACCGGCATGTACGTCAAGGAGGCCGCAGTCCCCGCGACCTTCGGTAGACTATTGCCGTCATTCGAAGAAATGCTTTCAGCGGTGGGCCGTTGGGCCCAAGTCGCGTCAACTGGTATCTCGTCGTCAACTGAAGGTGCAGCTGGGGGACAACCAGAAGCAGCTCATCGGATACAACCGAGTAATATTGGGAAGGCTTTCATGGAAACCGCTGTATACCATCTGCCTCCCTCCATGGCGTGGACAGTGTCCAATTACATGCACCATTCGCCCATTGAATGCGGTACACGTGGGGTGTCCCATCCGGTCGCATATGGTACCAAATGGACAAAGGCTATTATGATCGTGAACCCTCATATGGGCAGCGTGATGCGTGCTGCCGACGCATGCAGGGTTGGCACAAGCACTGCAGACACGCTAGCCATGATCGCCGTTATAGCAGTGAGTTCTACAAAATGCAAGATAGGAAAATTGCCTTGTTAATATCCCCCTGCAGTGATAAAGGGCCGAAGTGAGCCAATATGGGTGATCATATCATTAGCACAGCAAGTGTATTGCAAACTGAATTCCTGAAGTGGCCACAGACCAGGTCCGCACATCAAGGGTCCGTAACCTTGTGTCCGTACATCATTTTCCACCCCATGGTGTAAAGGGGCTGGACAATAAGGGCATACGCCATTATAAGCCCTCTAATCATCTCGACCGTTGGTAATGACTTAAAGGGATTATACCCTCTTCACTATGGGGTCCTGCAGTTTTGCAAAATGGCTCCTCGACAGCAATTGGACGTGCCCCACCGATCCCAGTTTGGCGACCCCTGCCGGGTTAATATTGTAAACAGGTCCAAACAATTCGGGCTTTCTTGGTTAACGGTGCCAACCATCGATTATGGGAATGATTTTCTAATGGACAAATTACTTTGACACAGTTGATGAATCCTTCTGGAACCAGCCATGCAGCCGACAAGACATCCAGGCACCCAGGGTTCCGCACAACCGGCTCCCCTTCTCGCGCTTGGTTCATTAGAGAGGTTGCGCAGCGGCCCGACTTCAACGACGAGAATGAATTACAGTCCGCTATGGACATCCTTGATAAAAACGATTTGATAGACGTTTTATTTCAATTCGTCAAACACCATAAATTGAAGTCAGAAAAATTTGGCCTTATGAATCGGAAGTGCGGATAAATAATGAATATTGAAGTCGTAATCCTAGTGGCTACGACTTGAAACACGACTATAATAGGGAGTTTAAGAGATCACACGCTAACGATAACATTTACGTTAACGATATTTTTTTGTACATGAAATGCATGCAAGAAATAGCGTTAACGTAAACGTTATCGTTAGCGTGTGATCTCTTAAACTCTGTAATATTTGCGATTTACGTGCACTTCCGATTGCGAGTCGAAATTATTCTGCCACAAAGTTATGGCATTTTACGGTTTGCAAACGTCTACCAAATCCTTTTTTATCAAGGATGTCTACAGCGGACTGCAATTCATTCTGATAGTTGAAGCCGGAGTTGGAGTCGGAAAGCTGCGCAACCTCTCTATTGAGGGAGGGTACGACCGTATATGACCTGAGATTCTCAGGATGCCGACAAGAGGAATGCCTGTACGACGGCATCCCTATCGCATCGGCTGAAAAAAACGCTGCGAGCCGAGTCCAGTTTTTGTTCGGCAATAACTAGTATAATCTAATCACCAGCATTAACATGATATCTGAAGAATTTCGTTTTTGTTTCAATCAACACCTTGGGTAGTATTCAACACAGGATGTGGCATACATGTAGCGACGTAATCGATGCAATTTGATGTACATGTACATGTACTGTACATGAATAGGCCTAAGATTATCAGCGTCCTTTGCAATGGACTGTACATGAATGGGCCTAAGATTATCAGCCATGTCAGCGTCCTTTGCAGTGGATAGGCTGCTCTGTGGGATTTATTTTTTGGGGGATCCCTCCAGTGGGATGACAGAAATGTCCCGTGGGTAAGTTTGACCAAAAACGTGGAGGGATAAGCTAGATTCTTGCACACATGAATCCAATCGACACCTAAGTGATATTCAACACAGGATGTGCCATACATCTGTAGCTGTACGCCATCGGTGCAGTGTAGCCTACTTGTATAGGCCTAGTTTATCAGCCGAGTGTGGGCCGCACTGCGATTTTCTGGGGGGGGGGGGGGGNGCAGGTTTGATGGCAGTGATGAATTTCGAATAATTAAAACGCATGAGAGGTAGTGGTGAATTTCGAAGCAATGAAAACGCATGAGAGGCAGTGATGAATTTCGAAGCAAAAAAACGCATGAGAGCTCGTGATGAATTTCGACACGATGGCCAATAGCAGTGATGTTTTGAGGGCAGGTTTGACCAGAAACGTATAGAGGGGTGCGCAAGAGATTCCTCCACACTTGAAAACACATGAGAGGCAGTGATAAATATCGACGAAACTACAACAGGATATGATAGGCAAACCAAAATGAAACTCGAAAGACACAGAAAAGATTAATTCAGAATATGTGAAAGGAGAATCAGAAGCCGAACATAATCCAATTGAAGATAATGCATTACCTTGTCGATGACTACACAAAATGTGTTCCGTTTCACCCTAACTTGGCCGAAAGTGGACCACTGGTACAGTGTATAAATGACACCGAAATCTAAGTTCACCTCAGGGTGAAGTCTTTTATTCCATCAAGGAGCTTAAACGGATGACAGCCATCGTTGAACAAAGGCAGACGATATGATCGCCATTTCATTTCTGTAAATTAATTGCTGTAACGGAAATTACAGTGCGAAGGATCATATTTTCTCTTTGAAATGAAGTCGTCTCGCAATTCGATACCTGATTGTTGAAGATGTCTGACTTCTCTAAGCGGCGTGGCTTCCCGCTGATTCTGAAGCTATCCGCCGCGGTGAGGTGAAGTCGCCGTGAATTTAAACTCATCATTAGAATGGGCAGTGCGTTTGTGTCCTCTTAGGGGTTTTTTAATTGCTTTTGTCGGCTCACAACGTCTCATGTTCAAAAATAAGGTATTAAAAAGAGAAAACGAATCGAATAGCAACGAAATATGGCAGAATTCAAAACTAAAATCCGATCAGGACTGCAAGATTTTTTTAATCGCATTTTCTGAATCTTGTTGAGTAATAAATGAAAAATTAATACCTCCCCCCAAACGCTATTTCAACACTGTTCCTGATAGTTTTGGCTGTGAAGAATATCACACAAAAAAATCAATATCAGACAATCGTCAAATCCAAGATGGCATCCAAGATGGCCGCCAACAATTCGAAAGCTATTAGGCCTACTTCCCTAGAATGGCAATTGGGATGTCGACACATAGACTATCGTTTGTTATTCTTAGAAACTTTGATCAAAAATTTGACAGAGTGGGTTGGGCTTTCATCAGTTTTCATTAGAACAACACATCGCGCAAAAATATAATTGGCTAATTCGCAAAAAAAAACCGATCTGATTCCGTCCTTGTGTACATTGGTTCACTGGAAACGCTATCCCGGAGTACAGTGCTACAGCGTCCTTGATTGGACAACGTCACGCAACGTTGTTCTGCACCCTCCAACAACAGGGTTTTTTACCTCGCCCCTCTTCACTTTGTGTGCGAGTGTATGAAGAGGAACGAGACCAAAGCCCTGCTGTGGGAGGATGTTGTTCTGGTTCTACTGCCAGAGATGGAAGGAGGCACACGAGAAACACGTTTTAAACACGAGGAAGGCGACGTTAACATGTTGTTCTACTTCTCCTGCCTTTGATAGCTTTCCTCGCTACACCTTGTTCACACTACAGAACCTACGTTCCGTGATGACTTACTTCAGACATGTTATCTTAACCAATTGGCAAAGGTAAAGAATACCTGCCTTTTCCAAAAGGTTATCCGGCAGGTCTCTTTCTGAAAATCAATCACCGTTCAATCTTTAAGGTAGCGTGCGTATCGCTGGTGAAAAGGCACGGACGGTGCACTAATCATTTTACAAGGTAACGTCGCGCGGACGAAAATTCAACTTTAACTCAGGAGTTGAAAGAAACTACACTTCATTCCACATTCGATTGGCGCGAGGTTTTCAGCCGATATCTCCGCAACGGCTGGGTCAGAATTGACACACCATACATCAATTGACTTGTCTTTCTTGTCGGTATCTTTCTGCTATCTCCTTTTTTCGCGTAAGGCCGACATAACGGATCCCTTTCTCAAAACCCATTTCATTTCGCCATGATGTTCAGTGCAGTTTACACGTGCGCGATGCATTGCGTCATTTCAAAATGGCCGCCATTTCGACCGTAGACACGAACAGTGATTGGTGAAAGAACTTTTTTCTGTCACGATTTTAGGGAAAATGACATTGATGATGCCTGTAGCGGCAAAAAGACAAATCGATTGATTGATGTATGGTATAGGCCTATGTCAAATTTGACCCAGCCATTGCGAAGATATCGGCCATAGACCTCGCGCCAATTGGATGTGGAATGAAGAGTAGTGCATGTTGGTGCTTTCACTCCAGATTTTAGCGTCTAGGGATATCGAGGTTTGGAATTTGGTTGATGCGAAGGTTACAAGCTGTTTTATTCGCTTTTTCTCCAACAACTTGGGTAAAGAATTCCCCCAATCGGGTTCCGTAGAAGTATCCAGTCACGCCTAGTTGATGGTACGGAGAATTCCGAAGAGATCGCCGACTTCTTTAACCATCCTGAGGTAATCGGTGGTTCTTATGGGTCGCTTCCTCCGTCGACCGCATACAAACCCCTGAGGACATAAATATACCGTTACTCTATCGGTGTATAGAGAGGTTGCGCAGCGGCCCGACTCCGACTTCAACTACGAGAATGAATTGCAGTCCGCTATGGACATCCTTGATAAAAACGATTGGATAGACATTTTCAATTCGTCAAACACCATAAATTGAAGGCAGAAAAATTTGGCCTTATAAATCAGAAGTGCATATAAATAATGAATATTGAAGTCGTAATCCTAGTCGTTACGACTTGAAACACGACTATAATACTTGCGATTTATGTGCACTTCCGATAACGAGTCAAAATTATTCTGCCACAAAGTTATGGCATTTTACGATTTGCAAACCTCTATCAAATCGTTTTTATCAAGGATGTCTATACAGCGGACTGCAATTCATTCTGGTAGTTGAAGCCGGAGCCGGAAAGCTGCGCAACCTCTCTATTATAACGTCACACGCTAAAAGACGCTCTTGCAGTACACGCCTTGCTTGCAGCAGGCGATATTTGTGGTACATGTACCAACCATCCCTGAAATAGATTACATGTACGTCATGGAAATGAAGTCCAATTTCGTATTTCGTACTTCGTGTTTTATCAGATTTGCGAAACCTCGTCTAAGCAACCCGCCAAGTGAAAAACGGTCGGTTTATGCTACGCCCATGGCGTTGCAACAACTGATATAACTTTTACCATTTCCTAAAGAATACTAAATGTAGTATTGTTATATGTTATGTATTTCATTCCTCAGACAACGGTCGCGTTGCTTCTCTATGACTCAACGTGAAAAAGGAGCCGGTTTCTAAGTAACGTATCAAAACACCTTTGGTAATGCATCCTGTGAGGCAACGATTAGAAGCCAGCCCGGATATCTGACTTCTGTTGCATTTTAACGTCTCTATAGCTATTGCTCGCGGTCCTATTTATTTTTCTGGTGTTGTGTGTTCTTCCAGTTTGGCCTGGTTCAAAAATTTATTCCAGCAGAGCTGAATTGACGTATTGGAACAGTAAAAAGACGTCTTTCTGATGTCGCCATGCATTTTTTGTCACAGGATTAAAGCAAGGTTCATTGGCACACGGAATTGGTCCGGTTCAGGTCCTTAAAAACTCTATCAAATGGACTTCAGCGTTGTCGTATCCGGAAAACTAGGGGCAAACGGACNGTTCTCCTTGGTGAAGCGGTATCTTTTGTGGAAATCACCATCTCTAAACTCCTCCATCGGATTGCTTCTATCTCAAATCAGCCGTTCTGGCCGTTGAAAATTGTCAAAGCGTTGATCCAGTCCATCTTGTCACTTCAGTCACTTCTTCAAAAATGTCGTAATCCAAGTTTAAACCTACCCCTTGGCTGGTTTAGAATAATCTGTGGTTTAAACACCGAATAAAAGTTAATCCTTGTTGGTGCAGGCGGATTAATTTTTTAAACCACACTTAAACCTAGTTTAAGCCTAATCTAAGGTTTATCCACGTTGGTGCATACGGGCCATTGAGTTTTGTCGGACATGTGCGCTAAGCTTAAGGGTTTTGGTCTCTCTACAGGGTGGGCCAGAGAAAGTGTCCCTCGAGCAATGGCGTTTCTATTGTTTCCCTATATTGTTCGAAGGACACTTTCCCTGGCCAAACCTGGATCTGCCGCTTGCTTTGCGGACTGATATCCTCTAGGCTGTCAAAGCACAGTGTTTTCCCACACATACGTGTTGACACTAGATCTCAGTAATTTATACTAATTTTCTTGTTGATTATCGACTGATCCTGACAAATACATTCGAGAAATCAATAGGTTTCAATATCACACAACATAATTATGACTATTTCGTATCACACCCATTATTATCTCTAAAAATGAGAACCCAAACGTAAAATTAGCACTTCGTGGGTTCCAAGAAATACACAGCAGTGAAATGTACATGATTATGTGGAGGATGAAAGCACTTCCGGTAAAGCATCGTCACTTTCACAAAGCATTGCGAAAGAAATGAACAAAATATGGTCTCACGTTCTCATCAAAAACATCTTCGGGGGAAAAAGTGGATTTTTATTGGACGTTAAACAGGCGTAAAGGATCAGATGATTTTATCGTTTTTAGACGCTCCGTAATGTTTATGGTTATAGTCAAATGATAGACACAGTGTTGGTAAGCTAGGTAAACATAGCGATGTTATGCGCCACTGAACAGACGGAAAGAATGCTACAAGTCAGGATTGATTTGTTGTACATTTGCCAGGAGGTTGGGGAGCAGACGGACGCCATTTTTATCCTCATCCGATGGACAAGAAAACGAGGCGTGTCTGGTAGTCCCTGTCCCAATATTTACTAATATACCGCTGCAGGCCTAGCAAAACCATTGGTGAATTTCAATCGTTCGTCGTTGCTTATGCCCAACGTACAGACGTCATTTTTTCATCAAATGTTCTTGTTCGCACAGTGCAGGCTTACATGGGGATAGTTTAAAGCCACACTGTATTGAATTCAGAATGTGGGCCCGTCAATTCCGGACCAGTCAAGTCCTGACTTCAGTCCGGTATTGGTCCATTACTCAAGTACTGGACCTGTAAAGTCCGGGTACTATTGTACTGCCCGATCAACCCGCAGTTTTCATTGTGAAGGATTATGTCACTATAAACCCTGACCAACACCTTTAACACAGCCATGTGGACTTACATCCCAAGGACGTTGGTCCCTGTCACTCCCGGTATGAATCCCGGGGCCTGATTCACAAAGCACACTTAGGCTAAGTGTGGTCTTAGTGTACTCTTAACTATTGTTCATAAATCCCCACACAATAGTTAAGAGTACACTAAGATCACACTTAGGCTTAAGTGTGCTTTGTGAATCAGGCCCCTGGGCTATATGGGATTACTCATCCCTGGCTGTTCAGTCTATCGCATGGGACAGCTAGCCAGCCGTGGTGCCTTATTCCTCATGTCTTTGCAAGGGCAACAAAAAGACCCCATCCAAATGAGGAACATGAGTAGCTTGAGATGCCCCCTTCCGTATTACCAGGGCCATGCTATGGCTTCGGCACTGACGGAAAAATAAAATACAAAATACACAAAATACAAAAATACACCACTGTAGAAAAGCCAAAATTGGCCCTTTAGTTTTTAAAAGTGAAGTGCATTTTCTGTACAGCGGTGTGTTGGCCAAAGCACTAGAATGCATGCACTATTCGGCTATACCATTCTGTACATTTTTACAAAGCTCCCTGGAATATGGTTGATTTTGCTTTTCTCGGCTCAGCTAGTTCGTAGAATGCACGTTTAACCCCACTCCCAGTGCGTCAATTGTTCAGAATCAATTCCCTCGGGCCTGTAATTATACGTTAAAAGGTGAATCATTCAACTTTCTTCACCGACACGCCCATCAAACCATCAAGGGCCTGAGAATTTAGGTCAGGGTAATTTTTACAGATCCTCTTTCACAAATCAATGTGGCAATGTCATCCTCAATACAATTCCACATTTTACACGCACTGTCCGCTCGTTGTATTATCTTACCTCCAGAGTTCAGGAGAATTCTGTTGTCGAGTCGTGTTTTTAGACGCAACCGGCCGTGACACCGCCATTTTATTCTATGAATGGACGTTTTGAAATTTATGAGCAGCGTTGATTTTATTTGTTAATTCACTCATCCGTTTATGAGTGGTACTTCAACCAGAAGTCAAGAGCTGTCGGGTTTGTTGTTGTTGTGGTTCGAATCACCCCGAGGCAGACGGCCAATGCTTCGATGGAATCGACAGAATAGAAGTTCTCAAACTCTCGGTTTTAATCATGTCAAGACCTTCTACGGTTGAAGTGAGGCTGTGAGTCATCAGAGCGAAGCAAGACGAGGCTACTCTATATTCTAAATTCTAAAATATCTTGGTTATTATCAATATTAACCTCTTTTTGGCTTCAGAGGTCTTGACACCAAAACGAATGACTCGCTGGGTGGGTATAAATTTTGGACCGGCGGAAAATGGGCCGAAATCGCTTCAGTGATGCATTTTTTTCTAAGTTTGTAGCATTTTAAAATAGGGAGTTTAAGAAATCTAACGATAAACGTAAACTTTACGACAACGTTATTTTTTGTACCGAAAATGCAATATAAAATCTAGTGAATGTGTGAAGTATGAAAAACAACGTTGTCGTAAAGTTCACGTTTATCGTTTGATTTCTTAAACTCCCTAATATAAAATAAGACCTCGCGGTCGGTCTTAAGCGTGTAAATTTTCATGATTTCTTGCGATTTTGAGACTGAATGATAAGTGGACGCCACCAGGGTTTATATATTTCAAGCCATTTCATCAGGTTAACTCAACAACATTGATAGCGTGGAATTGGCGTACATTAGTTACCGATACTACAACTTTTCTCCATCGTAAACATCATATGATTTAAATCACAACCATCTTGGTATGTGACCTACCGTTCATTAATGGCTAATTGTTAATTAACTTAATAATATAAATCACCGTGATCGATTTATCGTGGACCTGTTTCCCAACATGGATGTCAGGATACTGCGATAGAAATAGTTGGGTCCTCTCATGCCGTCAATGAATTTGAAAACTAAAAATATCAGAAACTGGCTGTGCACATCATTTTAGATTCGCAGTACACCTGTTGAATGTGCATTACGTAATGCAGGCTTCTGATTCAAAATCTTTCTCAAGACTTTTGGCCTACTACAGAAAAAATGCGATCATATGGAATAATATAATATCACGGTATAAGCATCGCATCGTCCGACATTACCATTACCATTACCATTACCATTACCATCACCATCACCACTAACACTACCGCCAATACCACTACCACTGCCACTACCATTACCATTACCATTACCATTACCATTACCAATACCAATACCAATACCAATACCAATACAATTACAATTGTTTATCACGATATAAGTACCACACCATTAGCATTAGCATTAGCATTACCATTAGCATTACCATTAGCATTACCATTACCATTACCATTACCATTACCAACACAATTGTTTATCACGATATAAGTAACACACCATTACCATTACTTACCATTAAATGACACTCAACGTATGAAAACGCTTTGAGGTATTCACGACCAAAAAATAAACAGTTTCAGCACTGAGTTTTTTCCATGCCCTTCCGTGAACGATATTGAACTGAAAGTTACACTACGGCACCGAAAGTAATGCCTAAGTTGCCGTAGCGTACATTTTCACGCCGACATCATTCAACCGACCGATGTTTAAATGAAATATACATGCACATTTCCTCTCCAAGTACATGTACTCTTGTACATTACAAAGTTGAGACACGACATTGGCTTCCTGTCCAATAAATATAAGAGATATGAGACTTCCCCTTGTCCAATAATTTAACACGTATGGTGCAATTTGATGGAGACCCCAACTTACCATGTGTACCAACCACACGGAGAGATGCGATTTTCCAATAACTGACCGCACTTGACCTGACAGACCTCAGTCGTTATCGGATAAGAGCCAGTTTCCCATTAAAAGATACTTTTTTCGATGTACATGTACTTGGCTCGATCTTACACCGTCGCTATATTCTTCATGACCGAAGACTGTCTGAGGTTCACCACCCATCGCAGCCAAGCTAGGAGGCACATGTTGCTGTGCCGTAGATCATTACCGGAGGCTGGCCTAAGGTTCACCACCTATTGCAGCCAAGCAAACAGGGTGGGGGTGGGGGTGCACTGGGTGCACGTGCACATCTCCACAGCAGTAAGAGAGTTCCGCTCTGGGCAAGCAGAAGAAAATCAACCTTGTAATCGTGTAAATTTTGGCTAATGCCCGTGTCACACTGTCCCGAAATTAGACACCCGATGGCCACACGAATATGGAATTTTGAATTTTGCGTGAAGATAGCCCCGAAGTCAACTTCCAGAATCTTGCAAATTTTCGATCCCAACCGGGGTCCAGGCTGGCACTTATCAGTAAGATTTCCAAAAGTTTCCATTAATTCGTATGGCCATCGGGTGTCAACTTCGGGACAGTGTGACACGGGCATAAGAATAGCACTGAAATCATGTCTCAGAGCATTCTAATGTAGATTCCCCAGTTTTCTAGGGGAGGCCCCCCAGATTGAACCCATCGGGAACACACCTTTGTAACTCTTCGGCATACTGTGATATTTCATGCCTAGGCTACAGGAGGTGTTCCACTTTCCCAAAAATGTCCACCTCCAGGCTCAGACCATGCAGCCTACGGCCTTGAGCAAGGGAGGCATACTTTGCTGTGCCGTAGATCTTCCGTCGCTACACATCATGACCGAAGGCTATCTCTGGTTCACCACCCATGGCAGCTGAATAAGGGTGTTAACCGTCGTTGGGCCTTCATGACTGAAGGCTGAAAAACTTTTCTTCATGACGAACTTAGGTTCGTTTTCCATCAAAATGACAAATCCAGGTTAGTCATTTTGACGAACTCTTGACGAACATAAACAAGGGTTCATCAAAATGACGAACGTGGACTTGTCATTTTGACCAACACTTGTTTATGTTCGTCAAAATGACGAACCTGGACTTGTCATTTTGACGAATTTAGATACTCAGTAAGTTTGGTGATAATGAAAACGAACATAAGTTCGTCATTTTGATGAGGAAAAGTTTTCAGTGCTGTCCAAAGGTTCACCACCCATTGCAATCAAAAAAGGAACGCATAGAGCCACGTTGCCGTGTCGTAGATCTATCTTTACCGTCGCTACATCCTTCATGACCGTAGGCTGTCCTACGGTTCACCACCCGTCGCAGCCAAACAAGGAAGGCACACGTTGCTGTCCCGTAATGGGTCGCTAACGCCCCCATATTGGCCGGGTCCATCTGAACAGGTCAGGGGACCCACACAATATGATAATTAGTACCTTGCCAACATCAACCCCAGACGACACTCTGTGTCACTCTGACGTGCATCTCATGTCTTGTGGTGGATGTACTAGGATGTCTTCTTGATTCTGGTCAACCTGCGTTGGAACCGACGCGACACTAGCCCAGAGAGTTGGGTGTTCCCAACAGAAAAAATTACCCCAGGGCAAGATGCCGTTTTGTACCACCTCAAAGCATTTTGACATTTAATTACCCTGATGGTTGTGAATGAATGTACCATTCAGTTGGCAAGGTTATTCAAAAATGCTGGATTGGATGGCGTGAAATAGCCGACTTCTATGCATAGAGTGGTTGCAACTTCGTCAGTGCTTTTACCTATACAGCGTCTACAGGAAATGCACAGCGACTTGAAGTCAGCTTGACCTGATATGAAACTGCACAAGATGGTATCCATCTCAACTTAAGTTTGCAGAAGCAACCTGCGACAGAATGTACAGAACGCTACATGCCACTACGTAAAGCATCATGGTCAGGACATTGAAATGGTTTCGAGGTATGATATCATGTGGATTGGTCTTTCAAGTGACGTACTTGAAAGTGCCTGCACCATTAGGTTCAGTGAGAAAGCAGATATCAATGAGAAAAAGAGTAATTGAACATAATTGAGCCTCATAATACTGTCATTTATCCCTGTGTGGTTTATTGGATATACTGTATACGTCCTATGGAGATCATTGAATATGTGATAAAGTATATAAAGTCAATTTCCAGAATTGAATATGTGACACGTCACCAGAAAACGAGTACTAAGTCGCTCTGAAGTTGGCAGGTTGAGACCAACATTTTGTCAATTTCAGTAGGCCTAGGCGTGTCTCTGTTTTGTAAAATCTGAGTGTTACATTTCTTCCTTTATCTCCTGGAGTTATTTTGGTTCATCCTGGCTTACATCCTGTGCGACTTAACCTGATTTGATGTGACGGGTCACATATACTGTACTTTCGCATATAAAAGGTCACTCAGCAACATTCAGACTCAACACACACACGTATGTCCTGAAGGTAATTTTTTCGACACCGTTAAACAATGTACCTATCTTTCAGTTTCAAAGATTAGAACACGCAAAATTGCACTCTCCACACATCGCCGCTACAGGTTACGCCATTCGTTCGTGGGCTCCACCTATCGTGTTAGGTGGAGCAATCTAAAACGGGGCCAGATTGGCAAACTGCACATCAAATGTAGTCTTGCTTCACTCTTCATTCCACATCCAATAGGAGCTGTCAGCCGCGCATATTGCTAACAGATGGCAGCACAGTCTTAGCGGACCAAATGTACAGGAAATCTATTACGATCGCTGCTCGATCGATAATGACTGGGTCCGCTAGATGCATTGAATTGGGCCCTAGTGACACCTAGTGGTCAACTCGCTGACAGCTCCTATTGGCGCGAGGTTTATGGCCGATATCTCAGCAACGGCTGGGGCAAATTTGACATACCGTACATCAATCGATTTGTCTTTTTTGCCGCTACAGGCATCATCGCTGTAATTTTGCCTAAAAACGTGACATAAAAAAGTTCATTCACTAATCACAGTTCGCGGGCCGAAATGGCGGCCATTTTGAAATGACGCAATGCATCGCGCATGTGTAAACTGCACTGAACATCGTGGCAAAATGAAAAGGGTTTTGAGAAAGGGATCCGTCATGTCGCCCTTACGCGAAAAATGAAGATAGCAGAAAGATACCGACAAGGAAGACAAGTCAATTGACAAATTTGACCCACCCGTTGCGGAGACAGCCGAAAACCTTGTGGAATGTGGAATGAAGAGTAAGTCATCCTCCCATCGCAGGGCTTTGGTTTCGCTCCTCTCCATACGCTTGTGCGAGCGTATGAAGAGGAGCGACACCAAAGCCCTGCGACGGGAGAATGTGCTTCGTGGAGTGTAGTGCTTTTTGCTTCTTTTTAAATCGATTGATATACTCGAGTTAGAGAAATGTTTAAACAAAGAATGACACCCAATTCTTTGAGATCCTCGCCGTGTTTACCCTTCCCTAAATGTACGTGGTAATAATGCAGGCATAAAGCAGCAAGTTGGAAGCGTATTTGGTCAAAAAAATCTCGATAGCTTTCCGTATCTCATCAGCAATATCCTTCAAGTTCGTAGTTGAGAAGGAATTCCCGACATGTTACACTGAAACTATAGCTGAGGCCACAATTATTTTATTCATTGGTTTACGTATTTTGTTTTTCCGATTTTGGAAAATAAAAATAATTTTAAAAATGGCACAAACGCCCACAAACTGATTACCCGATCAATGAAAATAAAAAATAATGAAAAAAAACCCGTTTTATTTTACCGCCGACATGCTGGACGAACCGTGCCCGACGAAAATAATTCACAGCGGTTGTAACATTCATTCCCGTTCCCATGTACATTGAGTGCACAAACATTTCAAAATGGCCGAGCTACCAGAACATGCAGAAAGGTGGGTTGGTCTGACGCTAAAAGTTGGCCCCATAGTGCCATGAGTTTTATATTTTTGGACATTTTTATTTTTTTATAGCCGCCTATTACATGTTTTGACAAATATAACAAAACTAGCAAGAACCCGTGGCAATCGGCGATTCTGAGTTTGGCCGTGGTTGGAATGCACGGCACGGCTGGAATTGGTGCAACATGGTGTGCGGTAGGGAGAATTTAGAAAGCAATCGAACAACACCGTTAAAAAAGTAAAATTGCTACCAGAACAAAGTCCTCTTCGCAAATTAAACCACCCGTTGCATCAGGATATGGTGTCCCCTATCACCGTGCCGAATTTCGAGGCAAAACAAAACTTCTAAGTGTGACTTTATTGAGCCGACTTCCAGCATTATTATATAGACTAGCATGGTACCCGTGGCGAGCACATTCACAGGATGCATGTGGCCAGAGGATGGCATTTTGCTGGACGTCTCTGTGTGGGAGGAAAATGTTTAGTGGGGGCCAACTCCTCGGACAATAATCTAGGCCTATGGGAAGCAGATGGCAGCAGTTTTATGTGTTGAAGTTCCTATTTTCTGATCACCCTGCCTGGTTGAAGACAATGCATTATACCTGGTTCCGTCGCCGGCGGGTCGGCCACCGTGTAGATGGTGTTGCGTACGCAGCGCCATCTACACGGTGGCCAGCGAAACCAGGCTAGTGGGCATTGCAAATCATTGGAAGTTTCTTCCTGCATTTTATTCGCTTGAGGGTAAAAAAATGTAATGCCACCCGCTTAAGGGCCACCCCCATGTCATTTTCAACACTTCCTGTGAAAATGGTGCCATTTCGATCAGAAACCACGGAGGAGTTCGTGTTCGAAGTTAAAGCGCCACCGTCAATTATAATATAGATTAATCAAATAATTACAATTATTTTTATTTTTATTTTCCTCCCTCCTGTCAGGTTTCCAGGGGAAAAAAATCCGTAAACCAACAAATAAAATAATCGTGGCCTGAGTGGGAAAATATAAGAATATTCATGACATGGTGAAGTATATATTTGCCGATTTCACAAGTCGGGCCGTTTATCGTCACGATTTAAACTCAGATACAGGATATTCTGACATCTCGGTTAAGATTCTCTGAAGAGGTTGACTTGGTTGGCAGAGTTCGTTCTGTTCGCTGTAATGTACATACAGAATTATCGTATTTATTGCATTAGACTTTTGTTTCATTGGCAGGAGGTTTCAGTGAATCACTAAATGAACAAGATAGTAACATGGTAACTCGTTCATTTAGTGATCCACTGAGAGTGATTATTGGCGTATCATTCATTGCTTGGATGAAGATAAAATCCCATTGGGAAATGAAACTAGTGGTTGCAACTTCTTATTTAGCACAGCTACATTTCATTCGCCCTGGCCTGTAAGGTGTCATTCACCAGAGTGACCCAAAGTTGCCCTACCCCATCGCATTAAAGGTGCTCTAGTTCGAATTGTAAACATTACGGTGTGCCACCTGTTGTCAACTTCTGGTACTAACAAATCAGATAAAATCGAATTAAATCTCGCCTTTCACAACTTTTTGTTTGTTTTTGAGCGTAAAATCATAAATATATTTCAGTTACATGTACAAGAATATTTATCAAGATAGATATAAAAATAGATAACATTAATGTTTTGGTATACACGGTGCTGCCACCTGTCCGAGGAAACATAACTATTATAATCAACCATGTAAATAAACAAACCGTAATGTTTACAATTCGAACTAGAGCACCTTTAAGAATTGACCATTTCTAAGATTCTCCTCAAGAAAGCCACTCTCTCGGACAAACGCCATCCCCGCACCCAGGGCCTTCACAACCACAAGTTCCCTCCTCGCACTTGCCACCGAGAGAGGGGTACGACAGTATGACCGGAGATCCTCAGCATGTGACAAACGGTTTCCTCCCAGGATTGTCACTGAGCCAATACACTCTTAAAAAATTCTTGTCACCGCAACTTGTCTGCGAATATTGATGAGATGCTTTAGTCAGTCTGACGAATTACGTCATTCATTACACGATTTACTTGTCATGGCGAGTCGCACATCTCTGTGACGAGTTCAGTTTATCCAGTTGACAAGGTCTCTAGTTATGGCGATAAGTTTCAGGTTGCAGGACATTATTGCGCATGCGCTTCTCTCACATTTATCGCTCAATTTCTTGAACTCTAAGCATGCTGTCACCATCGTTGGCTCATTAGCCACGAGGGTTTAGGGGTTATGTCTAGTAGTTTATATATTTCATAGGTCGTACACGTACATGTAGGTTCGAATCCCGCCGTAGGCCCTGAAATTTGGAAGGGTTTTTCTTTCATACATTAGTACTTGTAACTACCGCATAACGGTCTCTTGACGCATAATTTGTAATTTTTTTGTAGCCTGAATGACGAGATGTATTTGTTTCAATGATAAGATGTCTCTTTTCCGAGGATGACAAGTTAAAAACTTGTCAATCGACGAGATAGACCCTGTCAATTTTTAAAAGCATATTCTGAGAACGAGTTCCAGCTTGTCAGTACTGTCACGCGCCCTCGCTGGAGTTGCTCCCTCGACAGAACCACTATTCCCTCTGGAGNTGCGTGGTCTATGGAACGATTCTGCAGTTGAACAAAAGAACCTCTGGGTAGTCCACAAAAAAACTTACATTAGGACGAATATGGACATTGTAAAATAGACAATATTAGGGCACCGTCCATGTTGATAAGTTATGGGGTTTTGTTATGAGAAGTTGCTATATGGATGTAAACCCCCCCCCCCCCAGATTCACTGACAAAGTCCACAGCTGCCCTTGTGGCTGGATGACTGTATCTCCCTACTCACCCTCTCAGTGGCCGCATACTGGTATGTCTCAACGTTGGCTTGTGTTGTTTCAACTTTAGTAGGGACAACTTCAACAAAGTATTGGTACATGTGATAGTCTGCAAGAAGACGACGCAGTGCTATAGATGTACATGTACAGTAGGTACTTACTCATGCATACCCTTGCTTTAGCCACAGAGCTGGAGGGAAAGATCCACAAGTGCTCCAGAGAATTAGCAAACAAAGTCTCTGATTTCTGTTCTATAATATGGAACAGAGGTTTCCCACGTGACGTCATAAAGGCCACGTTGGCCGTCAAATTGACCATGTGTTTCCTGATGACGCGATGATGTTATTTCGTGTGCTGTCTCGTCACGTCAGGTGTGTCACGCGCCCTCGCTGGAGTTGCTCCCTCGACAGAACCACTATTCCCTCTGGAGAATTCCCTCGATGGAATCGACTCATGTTATCAATGGCTCTCAGATGGCGCTCGTGTTTCAACCTCGCTCGTGTTTTTTTTCTATCCCGTGATAACTTTTCTGCGTAGTGAGCTATCAAGGTGACATCATGGGAAGGATGGGCATGCTCTAGCAATAGCTGCAGCGCTGTCCGTCGTCGCCTAATTTAAACCTCTACCCACTGGGCATTAGATGAAGGACAGCCTGCTGGCCGGCGCGGGAACAAAACTCGATCAGAACGACTAGCAATGTGGGCCGAGAAGCAGAAGGGGATGCCGCCATGGTCAGCTGGAGGGTCATACATTCTCAGGGGGACTACATAATTCCATCTAAGGATATTAACCTGATCATCTATCTCTTTAGTGCCATCGCTAGCCACAAAAAACACAAAACAACACAAAGCGTCGTCAACCTGATTCGAAGCATCTTTGACGCAATGACTGAATTAAATAGGCCTACTGATACTATCGGTACCGGTAGCAGCAAGCGTATAACACGTGTTGAAGGGTCAGCGGTAAACTGAATACAGACCTCGTACAAGATAAGTTCTAAACGTAAACGTAACCCTAATCCTAACCGTAAACCTAATCCTAATGCTAACCTTAACCCTTACCCTAACATGATGCCCAATGTACCCCTAATCCTAATGCTAATCCTAATCCTAAACCCTTACCCTAAACCTAATTCTAATTGTGTACGAAGTCTGTATTCAGTTTACCTTTTGCCGTGTTGGTCAGCGGTTTGCCGTGTTGAAGTTGAAACACGAGCGCCATCTGAGAGCCATTGATAAAATGAGTCGATTCCATCGAGGGAATTCTCACGAGGGAATAGTGGTTCTGTCGAGGGAGCAACTCCAGCGAGGGAGCGTGACAAGTACGACGAGAAATTTTTTAGAGTGTAAGAGCCCATGGCTCGCGACTCAATATATAATTTTAAAGTTCCATCAATGATGTTCTGCGGAACCTTCTAAAAGTTTCCTTTGGTGCAGCCCAAAGGTATCTTTTTTGTTCTGTACATGTATTATAAGAATGTCGGAAGCCATTGATTCAGTATTTTCAGTGTCCAATAGTGGTGGCAGGCTGCAACTGAATATCTGAGGTACTTAAAATCTGCTGGCTAGTCTGGACACTTGTAATGAGGGGTGATACTATATCATCAAGAAATAGCTAATTCCTTCGCTATATCACTGAGCTTCGTACAACTACCAGTAAATCCCCTGCACTAACAAAAACAATTAGTAGTCCATCCCGTTGATCGGGCTGTCAAGAGGCTTCGACGTCACGGCGGCCCTTGGAGCCTTACATAATCCAGCCGTCTCCGCAGACACTTCATTAATACATGTACATACCTCTGGGGCCGCGATTCTTCATCCAGGCGCCGCGGTAAAGTCTTTCGTGACGTTAACGAATTTGCCGTTACCAGAAATAAATTCTCTGGCTCAGTGAATAAGCTAGGGTATATACAGGGGCCGAAACGTATATACAGGGGCCGAAACTTGAGCGTATTCTTCGACAGTAGGGAGGTTTAGAAATCAAACGATAAACCTAAACTTTAAGACAACGTTATTTTTCGTACTACACATTAACCAAATTTTATATTGCATCTTCGGTACAAAACGTTGTCGTTAACGTTTACGTTTATCGTTTGATTTCTAAACCTCCCTATTCTCAAGTTGATCATGTCAACCATGGTTTGGGCCTTTACAGTTGTCAGCCATCTACAGTTTCTTTCTAGAAAGGCGGGTACCCACGTTCTAGCATTACCAGGAAAAGAATCACTCTCTATTTATACCTCGAACTTTTCTGACGAAAAAATGACTCCGATCCACATCAGATCACGCCATGTTTTAATGACATTAAATATGATTGGTTAGAAATATTTGAAGACGAGGCTGAGCGTGCTAGAAGCCCGGATGTGCCCGGCGTGTTGACGTTTGAGCTCTAATCAGCTCTATAAGGTGATAGCAAAAATATATTTATTTTTGGTGATAGGGACAATACGCAAAGGAATATCTAGAGTCTACTGACATATACAATGTACGTCGGTAGGCCTGTACGTATATCAACATGACAAATGCCGTTCACTATTTACTTCTGTGAATATCAAAATATCGCATTTCAGGAGAACAAACTGAAAAGACAAACAACAGATATGGTTTAAAACAAATATTGGTACACATAAGTTTTGGTTCCATTGAATGTTTACTTTCAAGTATGTAGTTGACGATCGCTATACTGTCGTGGTATTTCAAAATTTTGTTTTTGCCTTTGGCAAGGGTTAGGCCTAGTTTTTGATAATGGATAAAACACAAACAAAAACTTCAACTGATAAGTTTGGATGTGTGAGTTTCGTTGGAGACGAAGACATTGGCGGTTCCTATAATGCAAGGGGTAGCGTTGCGCCGGATACCCATTGCGAAAGTCTGTGCATGGGAAAATGTACGTACGTGCACTGTACATTGGACGACGAATGCACATCCCCTCGTCGACTTTAGGAATGGGTCGATTCTCAATGTTGTTGAATATCGTCGAGCAAATACAAGCCCCCTTTTCCCAGTA